>BOPN01000472.1:62500-64533 GCA_017312705.2 Penaeus japonicus
ATTGCCTTGTAATCATCACACTAGCATGACGCCCCGGCATCGGGA
Source organism: Penaeus japonicus (assembly GCA_017312705.2). Classification (NCBI taxonomy): domain Eukaryota; kingdom Metazoa; phylum Arthropoda; class Malacostraca; order Decapoda; family Penaeidae; genus Penaeus; species Penaeus japonicus. Next base: position 62,546 of record BOPN01000472.1, read on the forward strand.
GCTTGGCTGTGTCACACGAGAGTGACGCACCGTCGTCATAGGGTTAACAGCTATGTAGGCAGGCAGAGTAAGGAGGTGATCCAGACCCTGTCCAGAGTCTACATTATGCCCCTGTGCCAGTCTGCCTTAGCTGTGGCACTTGCAGTCTTAAACACAGATTTACTTCCTCTTCCCCATCTCTTCATGTAATCTTGCTGTGGTTGGTATTTCCTTCGTATTTGTTTATGAAAGTACACACACATGAAAAAAATAAAGTTGCTCTTTGCCCTCCTATAAAACAGTAATACTTTTTTCACACTGAATGTAAAGAACATAATGGACCCTATAGTATAATTTTAGATACTGCAACATAGAAAAAGCCTGTCATATGGTACATATAAGTCTCACAATACAGTAAAGCACAAAAAGACACAAACACAAATAATGCTCTAGTATTATATCAAGTGAATGAAAGAGAGTGCAAAAAGTTGTCATATGTCATCTGAGTTTCCTCATGCTGAAATAAAACCCATTTAAAGTGCCTCACAGGTAGCGCTCGTGCCCATCCAGGGGAGTGGGAAAACAAATCATCTGCAATGGGTTAATGCATTGCTGACGGGTGTCATGACATGCATGCCAGCACCAATTAGGCCTAAAAGACGGATGACCATGCATACACGACATGACATCGGAATCTATTCTCCAATTGGAGTGCACACAGTCATGAGTATTATGGCAGTAATGGTTCCAAAGTCAGCCTAACCCCTTTTTTTGTGATGGATTTATAAGAACATATTAATTAGGCTAGTCTGCGCTGCCCAGAGAAAACATTTCCCATCCCTCAAATATCCAACTGATGCTGCCAGCATCATCGTAGGCCACCCATCCTGACTGCCAGTTAGGTCATTAACCCACTCACGCTGGATGACGTGCTGACACGTTTCGTGGTTTTCGCGTCCGACGCCGCCGACGAGATATCTGGCCAAGGCCGGCGCTCGGGGTGAGCGAGCGGGCAGCCCAGGCTCGCAGCCCGTGCGCCTGAGAATCTCTAAGTGTTCGGATGATGCGTTCGAAAACCTCGGTATAGCGACCGTGCAAAGCCGGAATGGCCCCAGCGTGAATGGGTTAAGGACCCTGTCCAGAATGGGTTAATAACCATTCACTTTCTTTTTCTTTGTAACAGTGACAAACAGCTTTTACATAGAATTACCAAGCAATTACCTCCTAACAGACGTGCATACTACATTTAGTCCTGTTCAGGTAAAGACATCAGCAACCTGGACCAATGTGTCTCAACAAGTAGATTTTGACCTGTAGATTCCAGAAATAAAATTTACCTTTTGACACAGATTGAACTACAGTAGATGAAATTGATTATTTACTGCATAGCTGCATCAGAATTTCAGACAGTACCTCTTTAGGGGCTAACCAATCTTTCTAGTTTGTCAACAATAATCAGCACTAGACCATGGGATCCCTACACACACACACATCTTACCAAGCCCAAATGAGCATATAACAGACCTGCTCTCAGCCCCCTGCACAACCAAATGCCCATGCCATGTCCACAGTGGCCAAGAGAGCCAAGGCCACACACAGCACACACCTGTCACAGTCTCCGATTCCCAGACACCAAACGCGGAACAAGCAGACTCCCTCACAGAATGCACTTCCTCCTCTCCTACGTCTGATTTCGCAGCCTCCTTATCTCATCAGAGAAATCCTGGAGTGTTCCTCCACGTCTCCGTGTCTCACGGGGACATTCCAAGGCCGGATATTACAGTTTTGTTCATAAATTACGGCCGTAGGAACCTTTCTAAGCTTTTTAGGGGTCTCGCAACCCGCCACTGTAGCCAGAACCAAAACAACGAAGGACCTTTCCGACGCGACGCCGTTGGCAACACTGTGGCAGCTCACGAGGATACTTCTGATAGATCTCATTTCCTGTTCAATTATTTCATCTGCCATCAAATCACTGCGATGAAAGTGCGCGTGTAGGTGCGTTATAA
>BOPN01000472.1:97435-102435 GCA_017312705.2 Penaeus japonicus
CACACACACACACACACACACCCACAACCACACCCACTCCCACACCCACATAATACAAACACACACACACATATACAGACACACCACAGCACAGCACCACCGCCACACACGCGCCACCACACCGCCACACTACCACAACAATAAGCACAGCATTATGCAGTAAGTGGCAGGGCATGTCGGGTCGCTCCAACACTTTATTTTGAATACAAGAAGTGGCGATAATGGAAAGATCTTTATAGACGGCCCGGCTAATGGATTACGGGGTTGAGGGGGGGCGGCGGGGAAGGGAGATGGGGGAGGGGGGCGATCTTCGGGGGTAAGGGGGGACGGGGAGGGGGAGATGAGGGAGGGGGAGATGGGGGGGGGGGGCGATCTTCTTAATGGGTGCTTGTGAGGGAGAGAGGAAGAGAGGGAGAGAGGGAGGGAGGGAGGTAGGAAGGGGTGGAGGCGAAGAAAAGAGACTGGAGGCCCGTGGAATAAAAGAGGAGGAGGAGGAGGAGGAGGAAGGAGAGGGGTGGAAGGAGGAGGAGAGAATTAGAAGGAAATGAGTGATGAATAGGGGAAGGAAGAGATGACGGGGGTGAGGCTGGGAGGGGGGGGGGGGGGGTGGGGGGTTAATGTGAGGCTGTGAGGCATGAAATTCGCCGGGTTGATCTGATAATTATCGACGTGTCATTACCGGCTTTGGGTAACCCCGATATCATCTCTTGAGGAACCACTGATCCAAAAAGAGTAGACTAGGGCGCCTTTGCTTCAAGTTCCGGTGTGTGTGTGTGTGTGTGTGTGCTTGTGTGTGTGTGTTTGTGTGTGCGGGAGCATTCTCACATTTTTTTTGTATTTTTCGAATATTTACAGCAAACTATAATGATGATTTTTGCCTTTCTCTTTCTTGCTTTGATTTTTATTTCTCATTTGACTCACGGCTTCCACTTTCTTCCTTTTCTCCCTTGTAATTTTCTCTTTCGCTCCCTCCCCCTGGTTTCTCTATTTTCTTCGCTTCCTTTTCTATCTTTCTTATCTTCCCCATTACCTCTTTCTCTCCCCTCCTCCTTCTTCTCCCTTTCTTCCCTTCCGCTTCTCTCCTTCTCATCTTACCCATTCACTCTTTCTCTCCCTTCCTCCTTCTTCTCCATTTCTTCCCGTCCTCACCCACTTCTCCTCCTATTCCATTACACTCACCTCCTCCCCATAAATCACTCGCTTCCCCATCAATCCCTCACTTCCCCTCACTTCCCCTCAACTTCCTGCTCTCATATCACCCCCTTCCAACCCCCCCCCCCCCCCCCCCCACCTCCACCCCCTTTCCCCTATTCCATCCTTCAAAATACCCTCCTCCCCTACCCACCCATCCTCCTCCCTCTCCCCCTCTCACTCTCTCTCCCTGATTCCCTCTCTACCTCATCCCCTCACGTCCCCCCCCTCCCTCACCCCTCACGTCCCCCCTCTCCTCACCCCCCCTCCCCCCCTCCCCCCTCCCTCCCCCCTCCCACAATTGGAAAGGCGTTGTTTCCCCGAAATCACGGAAGCGATACATAAGAAAGTCCTTACGCTTCTCTTCCGCTCCTTGTAGGATGAGGGAAGGGAGGGCGGATGAGGGGGATGAGGGAGGGTGAGGGAGGGATGAAGGAAGGATGAGGAGGGAGGGTGAGAGAGAGGGGGGGTGAAGGGGGGGGTGAGGAAGGATGAGGGAGGGAGAGTGGGATGAGGTAGCGTGATGAGGGTGGATGAGGGTGTTGGGGGAAGGAGAATGTGATGAGGGGGGGTGAGGGGTTAAGGGAGGATAAGGGTTCTGAAGGAGAGTGAGGATGATGAGGGCGTTAAGGGAGATTGAAGGAAGATAAGGAAGGGTGATGGAATATAAGGGAGGTTGAGGGAGGATGAGAGAGGATGAGGGAAGATGAGGGAGGGTGAAGAAGATGAAGGAAGATGAGAGAAGGGGTTGTCAGAGGTTGAGAGAGAATGAGGGTAATGAGGGAGGAGTTGCGGAATGATGAGGGAGAATGAGGGAGGGTCAGGGAGATGAGGGAGAATGAAAAAACAGTTAGTGGAGAATGAGGGAAATTGAGGGTGGATGATAGGGGGTCGACGGAGGATGAGGGAGGTGGAGGGAGAAGGAGAGCGGATGAGGGAGAATGAGGGAGGATTTTGGGGTTGGATAGGTGAGTGGATGAATAGGTGAGTGAGTGTGTGGGCGGTGGATAGGTGGGTTGGCGAGTAAAATAATGGATGGATAGATGGAGGAATGGCCAGGTGGATACAAGGAAAGATAAGTGGATAGATGGATAGACGGATAGATGGATGAACAGGTGGATAATCTGGACGAATAAGTGGATAGGTGAATAAGTGGAAAAGCACATGAACGAAGGACTGCATGACTAATGGACACACACACACACACACACACACGCACACACACACACACACACACACACACACACACACACACACACACGCACGCACGCACACACAACACACTCTCAACCATGTACACATAACACGAACCCGCACCGTCGACAAATAACCGTACAACCTAAAGAGAACCTCAAGAGAAGTGAAGGAAGTAACTCAGACAAGAGAAAAGGGACTCAAATAAGAGAGAAGTGACTCAGACATGAGAGAAGTGACTCAGACAAGAGAAAGGGGACTCAAACAAGAGAGAAGTGACTCAGACATGAGAGAAGTGACTCAGACATGAGAGAAATGACTCAGCCAAGAGAGAAATGACTCAGACATGATAGAAGTGACTCAGACATGAGAAAAATGACTCAGCCAAGAGAGAAATGACTCAGACATGATAGAAGTGACTCAGACATGAGAAAAATGACTCAGCCAAGAGAGAAATGACTCAGATATGATAGAAGTGACTCAGACATGAGAAAAATGACTCAGACAAAAGAGAAGTGACTCGGACATGTCAACACTCACTTCCAATACTCCTCAGCAGGCGTGGTCGTCTTATTGGGGGCTTGCGTCGGGTCGTCGGGGTCGTAGTTATCACTCTCGTTGAAGCTGCTGCCGATCTGCAATGGTGCACGGGGGCGTCAGGGGTGCAGTGTGCAATGGCGATGATGGTGATGGTGGGGAAGGTAGAGGTTGTGGTGAGGAGGGTAGTGGCGGGAATGGTTGTGATGTTGATGGTGGTGATGGTGGGGAAGGTAGTGGTTATGGTGAGGAGGGTAGTGGTGGGAGTGGTTGTGATGTTGATGGTGATGATGGTGGGGAGGGTAGTGGTTGTGGTGAGGAGGGTAGTGGCGGGAATGGTTGTGATGTTGATGGTGGTGATGGTGGGGAAGGTAGTGGTTATGGTGAGGAGGGTAGTGGTGGGAGTGGTTGTGATGTTGATGGTGATGATGGTGGGGAAGGTAGAGGTTATGGTGAGGAGGGTAGTGGCGGGAGTGGTTGTGATGTTGATGGTGGTGATGGTGGGGAAGGTAGAGGTTATGGTGAGGAGGGTAGTGGTGGGAATGGTTGTGATGTTGATGGTGGTGATGGTGGGGAAGGTAGAGGTTATGGTGAGGAGGGTAGTGGTGGGAGTGGTTGTGATGTTGATGGTGATGATAGTGAGGGTAATAGCTATAGATTTGATGGTAACTATAAAGATAGAGAATAACAATAGTGGTGCAGTTATGGTGATGGCAATGATTATGGTGATATTACTGATAGTAGTAATAATGTCAATGAGAATAATCATAATAATAATAAGGATGATGATAATGATAACAATAATGATGATAATGCTAACAATAATGATGATAATGCTAACAAAAATGATGATAATGATAACAATAATGATGATAATTATAATAAAAAGGATAATGATATTAATGATAATGACAATAATGATAATGATGATATCAATTATCATTAGAAAAATTACAAGAATAAGAATATCAATATCGGATAATGAGGCCTCAAATAATATAACAAAACCTATATTGATAATGGTAATAAGACAAATTATTATAATAAAAAGTAATTGTGGTGATTATAAAGATACTGATAACAATAATGATAATAACGATAAAAGTGATAATAATAATGATACTGATAATAATGTTAATGATAATATTAATAATAACAGAAATAATAAAGTTATAACGATAATAATAATCATGATAACAATATTGATAATGATGATAGTAATAAGGATAATGATGATAGTTTATATATATATATATATACATATATATATATATATATATATATATATATATATATATATATATATATATATATATATATATATATATATATATATATATATATATCAACTGTGATGATAATGATGATAATAACAATAATAATGATAATGATAACAATGATAACAATAGCCAAATAATAATAACAATACTAAACATGATGTTGATATTAATAGGAATGAAAATAATGATAATGATAAAAATAGATGATTATATATAAATAGAGAAAAGGGAACAATGTTAATGATGATAGTGATAATAAAATAATTGATAATAATATCATCCATGATATCAACAATAATGATAATAACGATAATGACAATGATAATGATAATGATGATAGTGATGATAACAATAATGACAACAATAATGATTATATTATACCATTATGATTATATTATTAACATAAATATTAACATTAAGGAAATTAAAATAATAATGTAAATCAGCAAAGAGGGAAAGAAATTTTTAACAAAGAAAACTACATTAACAAAAAACAAAATTAAATGCGAGACGAACATACTCCCTCCTACCCACCCCCTCCCCCTCCCTTCCCCCCTGACCCTCTATCTATTTCTTCCTTCCTTTTTCCTTCCCTCTGATATCTTCCCCTTCCCCTTTTCATTCTTTCTTCCTCACTTCCCTTATATTCCTTCTTTACCCTCCCTTTCTCCTTGTACCCTCTCCCCCTCCCCCCTCCCCCTACCTAGCCATCTCTCCTTCCCCTTGCATCCCCCCCTCCTATACCTCCCCCCTTCATCTCCCCTTCGAATTCCTCTACCTATCCCAGCCCTCTATACC
>BOPN01000472.1:117435-119935 GCA_017312705.2 Penaeus japonicus
GGTTATTATAATTTTCATCCATATTATCATTAACATCCTTATCATTACCATTATAATTAATATCTCGAAGTCCTCTTCATTTAGTATTTTGATCTGATCCAATTATGCTCTTTCCCATATACGATAAATTTCCATTCAACAAACTTCCATGCAATAAATTTCCATACAAGAAATATTCTATGTAGTTAGCCTCATATGATATCGCTCTATTACTTATTTCTATGACCTCTCGTGAAGTATTCCTCTTTAGAAATTCATTAATACCTTAAGAACTCCTTCAAATCGTAGCAGTATTGCTCCCGAAGGCATTTTTTTCCGAATGTTAAAAGTATAGATAAAGTGCAACGAAGGATGGTAAGAAAATGAGTCTTATCTCTTTAATTAAAAAGAAAAATCTTAAAGACAATTCATACTCCACACACACACACACACACACACGTATATATATATATATATATAAGCGTGTTTCTGTGTGCCTCGATACATAGTAATAACTATTTATTACTCCATCTGTCTATCTACCTTTCTATGATCTAGACCTTTAGATATCGAAGCACGAAAACGTATGACTATTTATATCATCATTTCCATTATCATTTTATTGTCACGCACAATTTTAGCTCAATGTTAGGGTTGTTGTTATTATCATTACTCATATCATTATCATTGTCATCGTTATTATCATCATTATCATTACGATGATTATTACCATTTCCATCATTATTATCATTAACATCATTATCATTACCATTATAATAATATCTCTTCATTTAGTATTTTGATCTGATCCAGTTATGCTCTTTCCCATATACGACAAATTTGCATTCAACAAACTTCCATGCAATAAATTTCTATACAAGAAATATTCTATGTAGTTAGCCTCATATGATATCGCTCTATTACTTATTTATAAGACCTCTCGTGAAGTATTCCTCTTTAGAAATTCATTAATACCTTAAGAACTCCTTCAAATCGTAGCAGTATTGCTCCCGAAGGCATTTTTTTTCCGAATGTAAAAAGTATAGATAAAGTGCAACGAAGGATGGTAAGAAAATGAGTCTTATCTCTTTAATTAAAAAGAAAAATCTTAAAAACAATTCTTACTCCACACACACACACACACACACACACGTATATATACACACACACACACACACACACACACACACACACACACACACACATATATATATATATATATATATATATATATATATATATATATATATATATATATATACAAAATTCATGAAAGTACATGGAATAATGTTAAGAATGGGTATCTTATCTTGAAATCTTTTAGAATAAAAAAGGCTAAAAAAATCCAAAAGACAGTTCTTTTTTGCATCCCCTGGAACGGAGCATCATGGGAGGATGTCCCTTGGGTGCAGATATCTCGAAAGTAATTAACTGTCCGAGTCTTTATCATACTTGATATTTGGCCCACCTGAGATTAATTTTCGCGGGCTCTTTACTTTGCCTTCTGAAGCACTAGTCGATTCGCTGCGTTGCTTCGTATTGGTGTTTTAGAGTTTGGGTTTTGGTGATGCGTACGGGCATGGTGGAAGGAATACCGTACTTCTTAGGGAGTTTAAAAAGAACACCAAAAGGACATTCGCCGCGAATATTAATAACCGTAAAAAAAATGGAACAAGAAGGCTTACGTTAGTGCGTGATTGTCGTAGGAGGATTACTGTCGGTGAGCGAATCTTTCTGCGCTCAAATTCTTAATGTGTCGCTCAGGGGACAAGTGCTTATAATATTTTCAGAGGGGATACCAGAGGACGTCAGACCAATATTCACTATAGCTATAAAAGCACAATAAATCAACAAACCACCTTTATCTACTCTTCTCCCTCGACAAAATTGCAACACGAACGCAAAACCACACAATCCGAAGAACCACCAGGAAAGGCATAGAAGAGAAAAGAAAGGAAAAAGCAAAACCAACAACACTGGTGCTCCGCGATGCCTCCACATAGCTAATGATTCGCCACTGTGACTGTCTTTGTGTAGTTTTAATCAGAGTTGTTATGATCAGTACAGGTTTTCCATCTCGTTCTCTTCTGGCTACTGTCGTTTGCATATTTCGTTTCCATGTTCATTTGGTTCTCGAATTGTTGTTGCGTGGTCTTTCAGGTCCGTTAAGGATGCTTAAGTTTGTTCATAGTGAGTATTTCTAATTCATTTTGCGCTTATTGCAATAACTGCGACTCATGATCATAATTACTATAGTAAGAATAATAATGATGATGTCGATCATGATTATGATAAGAAAATCATAGTAATGGTGATAATGAATAATAACTATGATAATAACGACGACAACAAAAAGAATAGTGATATCAATAGCAATGATAATGATAATAATAGCTCGAGTTACGATAATGATAGCAATAATAATAATTATTATGATAGTTATCATTATCATTATTATCACAATAATTATGATAATATTCCTAAAAATAATAATGATAATAATGATTATGATGATAACGAT
>BOPN01000472.1:151401-157716 GCA_017312705.2 Penaeus japonicus
GATAGATAGATAGATAGATAGACAGACAGACAGATAGATAGAAAGATAGATAAACAGATCAACAAATAAAACAAATCCACAGACAGATAGATTCCCCTTTACGGGCACATGTGCAAAACGCCTTCAAGTAAGCGCGTAACACAAGAGCATCGAGAACCTCTTTGTACATGGGTTCAGAACACAAAGAACATCATTGGGAGTGGAGCTTAATCTCACGGATAATGGGATCACTTTAGGGTGCTTGATTGCATCATGGGTTGGGTACTTTGCCTGGATGTTAAAGGAGAATAGGCTGAGAGGATACGCTATATTAGCACTGGTCCTCTTTGATGGCGGGTGTGGTAATAATCCTTGGCAAAGATGGTGGTTTGTGAAGTCGATGGATGTTGGTTTGTGATTCTGTAGTTATAGATTAGATGGATAATAGAATTCAAAATGATGTGAATGAATGGGAGGCCTGCCCTGTATAAGAATAAGAAGGGTTGTATGATTTTATTTTTTATTTTTATTTTTATCTTTTTTTTTGTAAGAGCAATGGGAGATGTAACAATGATGAAACAATAATGGTAATGATAAATATAATGTTAATAATGATAATGATAAAGATGATGATAATGATAATGATAATGTTAGATATAATACTGATAATGATAATAGCAATACTATTGATGATAAGGATACTAATAGTGACAATAATGATGATTATAGTAATAATGATGATAATAGCAATATCAATAACAACATTAGTTATGGTAATATATATCATAATAATAACAATAATAGTTATGATAATATTTTTCATAATGATAATGAAAGCAATGATGATAATAACAATCATAACAATGATGGTAATATCATGTTAATGAAAGTGATAACAACGAGAATGTTAATGATGACGATAACAATAATAATAATGATAATAATAATAATCATAATGATGATAACAACAATAACAATGAAAATGGTAATATTAATGATAAGAATATTAACGATGGTAATGATGATAACAATAATGACAATGTAATGTAATGTAATAATGTAATGATACTAGTGGTGACGATAGTAATAATAACAATGATAATGATGATGATAATAATAATATAATAACAATAATGATAAAATCAATCATGATAAGGATAGAAATAGTTATAATGATAATGATAATGATAATGATAATAATGATAATAATAATAATAATAATAATAATAATGATAATAATAATAATGATAACAATAATAATAATAATAATAATAATAATAATAATAATAACAATAATAACAATAATGATAATAATAATAATGATAATAATAATAATGATAATAATAATAATAATAATAATAATAATAATAATAATAATGATGATAATAATAACAATAATAATAATGAGAACAACAACAACAATAATAATAATAATAATAATGATATGACAATAATGATAACAACAGTAATGATAGCTACAAAGACGACAACCCCAACAACCCCGACAGCACGCCCACCAAAGAGTCCCTCTCCACCGTCGGACAGAACCCAACCCCCAGCAGTAGCAATCCCCTGTCATGCTGGATGCTGCTCTAGTCTTCTAGGAACCCCGAGAGAAATTGCTTTCTGTCCTAAATTGTATTGATTCCCGAGGGTCGATAACGAAGGCCAGGCTGCTCCAAGATTAATAAAGAACCCATAAGCTAACACCGGCATCTGCTGCTCCTCGTCTGCAGTCACTTCGCTGGACATTCGACATTCCCTCTTCTCACTCGCTGGGGATTGTTTGTGTAGGGGGATTTTCCTTTCGTGGGAATTCGGTGGATTTTGAACTGTAGTAGTGATTCTTGTTTTTTTTTTTTTTTTTTGGGGGGAGATTTGTAGGGGTAACTGTGAAGGATGAGTGTATTGAGTGGGATTTTTTTTTTTGGGGGGTGGGGGTTGTTGGGGTTTGTAGGGGTAACTGTGAAGGATGTGTGTATTGAGTGGGGATTTTTTTTTTTTTTTTTTTTGCATTAACGCGGTCGAAAGCTGGCGTGTGGCAATCTAAATGATGCAGAAAATTCATGGTCTATAATGTCCTTTATGCGGGACTTTTACGAGGCTTATAATGCCTCTTTTACTCTCTCCTCTCTCTGGCTGGGTCTCCTTTTTCATTTTTCTCTCCCTTTCTCTCTCATTCTCTCCATCTCTCTCTTTCTCTCTCTCTCTCTCTCTCTCTCTCTCTCTCTCTCTCTCTCTCTCTCTCTCTCTCTCTCTCTCTCTCTCTCTCTCTCTCTCTCTATATATATATATATATATATATATATATATATATATATATATATATATATATATATATATATTAAAATATAGTTTTCTCTCTCTCTCCGTCTCTCTCTCTCAACTCCGCTCTCTCAAACGCGTATGCAAAATAATACATTTCAAGAGATTTTTTTTTCTTTCTTTCTTTCTTTTCTTCCCCGTTCGTCTTCTGACTCCGCGACCATCTCCCCCCCCCCCTTTGTCATCTCAGCGCTGGGATCTTAGCCCGTTAAAGCTGCATGAGGAAGTTCTTGTGTGAACGCAGCATTTTTTAGAATCTCTGAGAACAGCTGATTCGAGTGCGATATTTCCCCGCCGGTCTTCTGCGCTGTAATAACGTTATGAATATGACAATCTTGACGTCTCCAAGTTCGTATATCGAAAAGAGAAATGCTAACATTCACGTGCGACTTTACGAATGGCACGTAAGTCGAGAGATGAAAAAAAACAAAGAAACAAACAAAAAAGAAACGCAATGCCGGAAGCAATATCAAATGCCAATGGCCCATGTCACCTTGTTAAGGCGAAGGACAACTGAATTAAATCTTCCATATTCCCGACTAATTGGCCGGTGGGCGGGGGGCGGGGGAGGTGGGGGAAGGGTAGGAGGGGGAGGAGGGTAAGAGGGTAGGAGGGGGAGGAGGGGGAAGGGTAGGATGGGGAGGAGGGGGGAGGGTAAGAGGGTGAGGAGGGGGAGGGTAAGACGGGAAAGAGGGTGAGGAGAGTGGGGAGGGAAGAGGGTGTGAGGAGGGGGAGGGTAAGAGGGTGAGGAGGGGGAGGGTGGGTGAGAGGGGGAGGGAGGGAGGCAAAGAGGGAGGGGGAGGGGAGGGGGGGGGGGGGGGGAGAGGGAAGGGGGGAGGGGGAGGGTGGGAGGGTAAGAGGGTGAGGAGGGGGAAGGGTAAGAGGGTGAGGAGGGGGGAGGGGTAAGAGGGGGAGGGTAAGAGGGTAAGAGGGTGAGGGAGGGGGAGGGTAAGAGGGTAAGAAGGGGGAGGGGGAGGGTGGGAGGGCAGAGGGTGAGGGGAGGGGGAAGGGTAGGATGGGGAGGGAGGGGGGAGGGTAAGAGGGGTGAGGAGGGGGAGGGCAAGACGGAAGAGGAAGAGGAGAGGGGAGGGTAAGGAGGGTGAGGGAGGGGGAGGGTAAGAGGGGGGGAGGAGGGGGAGGGTAAGGAGGGGGAGGGTGGGAGGGTAAGAGGGTGAGGAGGGGGGAGGGTAAGAGGGTAAGAAGGGGGGAGGGGGGAGGGTAAGAGGGTAAGAGGGTGAGGAGGGGGAAGGGTAAGAGGGTGAGGAGGGGGGAGGGTAAGAGGGTGAGGAGGGGGGAGGGTAAGAAGGGGGGAGGGGGGAGGGTAAGAGGGTAAGAGGGTGAGGAGAGGGGAGGGTAAGAGGGTGAGGAGGGGGGAGGGTAAGAGGGTGAGGAGGGGGGAGGGTAAGAGGGTAAGAAGGGGGGAGGGTAAGAGGGTAAGAGGGTGAGGAGGGGGAAGGGTAAGAGGGTGAGGAGGGGGAGGGTGGGGCAGGGGAGAGGGTAAGAGTGGGTAAGAGGGTGAGGGGGAGGGGGAGGGTAAGAGGGTAAGAAGGGGGGAGGGGGGAGGGTAAGAGGGTAAGAGGGTGAGAGGGGGGAAGGGAGGGAGAGGGTGAGGAGGGGGAGGGTAAGAGGGGGGGAGGGTAAGAGGTAAGAGGGTGAGGGAGGGGGGGAGGGTGAAGAGGGTAAGAAGGGGGGAGGGGGGGAGGGTAAGAGGGCAAGAGGTGGGAGGAGGGGGAAGGGTAGGATGGGAGGGAGGGGGAGGGTAAGAGGGTGAGGAGGGGGAGGGTAAGACGGGAAAGAGGGTGGAGGAGAGGGAGGGTGGGCAGGGTGAGGAGGGGGAGGGTAAGAGGGTGAGGGAGGGGGAGGGTAAGAGGGGGAGGGTAAGAGGGTAAGAGGGTGAGGGAGTGGGGAGGGTAAGAGGGTAAGAAGGGGGGGGAGGGGGAGGGTAGTGAGGGTAAGAGGGTGAGGAGGGGGAAGGGTAAGAGGGTGAGGAGGGGGGAGGGTAAGAGGGTGAGGAGGGGGGAGGGCAAGAGGGGGTAAGAAGGGGGGGAGGGGGGAGGGTAAGAGGGTAAGAGGGTGAGGAGGGGGAAGGGTAAGAGGGTGAGGAGGGGGGAGGGTAAGAGGGGAGGGGTAAGAGGGTAAGAGGGTGAGGAGGGGGAGGGTAAGAGGGTAAGAAGGGGGAGGGGGAGGGTAAGAGGGTAAGAGGGTGAGGAGGGGGAAGGTAAGAGGGAGGGAGGGGGAGGGTAAGAGGGGGGGGAGGGTAAGAGGGTAAGAGGGTAAGAAGGGGGGGAGGGGGAGGGTAAGAGGGTAAGAGGGTGAGGAGGGGGGAGGGTAAGAGGGTGAGGAGGGGGGAGGGCAAGAGTGGGGGAGGAGGGGGAGGGTAAGAGGGTGAGGAGGGGGGAGGGTAAGAGGGTAAGAAGGGGGAGGGCAGGAGGGTAAGAGGGTGAGGAGGGGGAGGGTAAGAGGGTAAGAAGGGGGAGGGGGGGGGGAGGGTAAGAGGGTGAGGAGGGGGGAGGGTAAGAGGGTGAGGAGGGGGGAGGGTAAGAGGGTGAGGAGAGGGGAGGGTAAGAGGGTGAGGAGGGGGGAGGGTAAGAGGGCGAGGAAGGGGGAGGGTAAGAGGGTGAGGAGGGTAAGAGGGAAAGAGGGTGAGAGGGTGAGGAGGGGGGAGGGTAAGAGGGTAAGAAAGCGAAGAGGGGGGAGAGTAAAATGGGGAGAAGGGGGGAGGGTAAGAGCGTGACGAAGGAGGGAGGGAGGGAAGGAGGGTAAAAAGGGGGAGAGTAGGAAGACGAGGAGAGGGGAGTATAGGAAGAGAGAGGGGTGGGGGGTGGGGGGTGGGGTAGCAAGCAGAGAAGGAGGGGGGTGGTAAGAGGAAGAGGGAGAGGAGGGGGTGGGGGGGGGTTAGGCTTTCCGTTCGCCGATACGCGTAAGCAGGATTCGGCCCTTCGCTAATTACTGCAATCGAATATCTCTGCTGCAAATCTTGTTGCAGGAGAGGCGGAAGGTACGTATATAAACGGGATGTGTGCATGCATGTACGATTGCATACTGACTTGCAAGTGGAAACGAAAATTCATATTCATACGGTTATATAATCAAGCACGATTTCTAATTCATACTAGTACGAACTGCCTTGATAAACCCCTAATTTGCGTCATTACATTCTATCGCAAAACAACGACATAATCTTGCAACAGTATGACCATTTACTTAATCTTTCAGAAAATAATATAATAAGGTTATACTTTCTCTAATTTCTTATCTTTATTAGAAAAATTATACCGATTTCCCTCTCTTATTCCTCAACGTATTTTTGTTCTCAATTGGCAAAAAATACACTCATGCACAAATGTTTGTTTATTTGCAGGAATTGATATATTGATATATATATATATATATATATATATATATATATATATATATATATATATATATATATAAAAGCAGCTGAATATAATACACACTAAAACAACCGTTGACATGCAGTGAAAAAATGTGATGTTGCAATCCAGCGAGGCTGCACGTTGCACACTGTCACTCTAGAATTGTTTATGGGATGAACGGACTATATTCAAATTCAGAGTGATCTTATTCATGAAATCTACCCTCATATGTTGAGATACTTGAGATATGAACTAATTGGTGATGTAATGTAGTTTCTTGGCGTTAAGACCGAGATATAATCAATTTTTAGATATATCTCTCTCTCTTTCTTTCTCCCTTTATCTCTCTCTTGCTCTCTCACTCTAAATTTGTATATATATATACATATAATACACACACACACTAATATACACTCTCACACACATACTCACACACACTAGCACACAAACACTCTCTCACATACACATACACTCACACACAAAAACACTCACAAAAACTCTCACACACATACACTCACACACACTCACATACACACAAACTCACAAACACACACTCTCATACACATACACACTCACACAAACTCACACACATATACACACTCACACACATGCACACACACTCACATACACACAC
>BOPN01000472.1:168613-171113 GCA_017312705.2 Penaeus japonicus
TGATAAAAATAGTAATAGTGATGATAATGATAATGATGATAATAGTAATAACAATAACAACAACAATAATGATAATGATAATGATAATGGCAGTAATGATAATGATCATAATACTGATAGTAATAACGATAATACCAATAATGATAATGATGATAATGATATTGATAATAACAATAGTGATGGTAACGATGATAATTAAAACATTGATGATGCTGATAAAGACAGGAATGAGGATAACATCAATAAAAATAGTGAGAAAGATAATGAGGATTATAACAAAGAAAACTATGATAAAGATAATGGAAACAACTGCAGTAATGTTAATTATCCTAATACGAATGTAATCCGCTTGAATCATAAGTCGAAATTTGGAAAGCAAAATTCTCAATATGCTCTAAGTTTCAAAAATCTATAACGTAATTCATTCTCATCTGGGGTTAGTGATGGTAATAGTGGGGGGTTTCGTTATCATTCTAGGATATATATGTATATATATATATACATATTTGATGCAGACAAGGAAATTTAAGGGAAGTATTTACTAGATATACTTGACATATGAAAATGGTAAAAAATCGCTATTCAGGTAAAAGCACTGTTTACAGCAACATTTCACATCAAATATTGTGCAGAATACCATAACTGTGACTAAAGACACAAGACACACACCCCAAAAAAAAGGCCTAATAGTGCCATCTCCCTCTCCGCCCAACATACAAACATATAAACAAATAAACATACAAACACGCTACAGAGGTTAACCGACCAGAATATGTGATACAAACTCTAGCCTAATTTTCACACCCGGAGACGTAGGGACAGTGGAGTAGGCCTATCTATCGAGCCTACTATTGCTTCCGACGAAAGCGTTACAAATTGGAATGAAGGAAAATAGAGTCTGTATTTGAAGGAAAAAATATGACGATAGGAACTAATCATGGTAACGATAAATGTAAAATATGTGATAATGCTGTACACAATGATAATGTCACTGATAACAGAAGTGTCAATTAAAATGATTAAAAGAATGAAATTGTTACAACAAGGACATCAATATTGGCAAAATGACAACGGCTATTACTATTTAAAAAACTACGACTAGTACCATAGGTAATAGTGATGATAATAATCATTTTGATCATTATTATTACTATTGTTATTTTCATTATTATTACTATCATTATTGCTATAATCAATATCATCATTACTATTATCAATATCCTTCTCAAACTACCATTATCATCATCATCATTATCATTATTATCATCATTATCAATATCATTATGGTTACAATAATATTCATAAGTTTAGTAATGGTTATCATAATCATATTCATTATCATTAGTATTATCTTTACTCTTATTATTATCATTAAATTATCATCATCCCTATTATCATAAATATTATCATCATCACTACTATTACGATTATCATTCATTATTAATGCTTTTATCATTATCACCATTATCATCATTATTGGTGTTGTTTTTCTTTATGTAATTCTTGTTATCATTATCACTGTCTTTATTATCATCACCATTTCATCATTATTGCTATTATTATCATCATCAATACTGCGATTACTATCATGGAAATTAGCACGACTGCCAATGACATTAAGGGGTAATGCGTGATAAGCATGATATTAATGAAGACGAAAATGATGCAACGACGGTAATAATGATAATAATGATGATAATGGTAATAATAATAATGGTAATGATAATAATGATGATAATGGTAATAATAATAATGGTAATGATAATAATGATGATAATGGTAATGGCAAGAACAATAATGAAAATGACGATAATGATGATAATAATAAAGAAATGATAGAACCAGTAAGGATGATAATAATGATAACGAACAAAATTATAATGATACTAGAAATTATAACAATAATGATTGTGATGGTGGTGATAATGATGATAATAGCAATGAAGATAATGACGATAACAATAATATTAAGGATGAGGAGGATTATAATTACACTGATAACTATTATGATAAAAATAATAATGAGGATAATAATAAGATAAAAATGAAGATAACAATAATGGTAAAGATGTTAAAGATGATAATGATAATGATGATAATAAGATAATATAAATGATAATGATAATAAGGATAATGAAAACAATCATAGTAATAACAATTATGATAATTATAATAATAGTAGTAATAGTGATGATAATGATAATAATAAACTAATAGTAATAATAATAATTATAATGATAATAATGATAATGAAAACAATAATAACAATAGCAATGATGATAATTATAATAATAATAGTAAGAGTGATGGTAATGATAATAATGATAATAGTAATGACAATAACTACAGTAAAAATAATAAGAATGATAATGATAGTAATAACGATAATGATAACAATAATGATAATGATGATAATGAGATTGATAATAACAATAGTGATGGTAACGATGATAATAAAAACATTGATGATAATGATAAAGACAGTAATAATTATAATAAT
>BOPN01000472.1:188613-191113 GCA_017312705.2 Penaeus japonicus
ATATCCACACATACATTTCTCTCAATATTTCCCCGCCGTATTTATATATTTATGTATGTGTGTCTACACACACACACACACACACACACACACACACACACACACACACACACACACATATATATATATATATATATATATATATATATATATATATATATATATATATATATATATATATATACATAAATACATACATATATATACATATGCATATACATATACATATATATATGTATATATATATATATATATATATATATATATATATATATATATATATATATATATATATATATATATATATATATATATATAATATATATAAATATATATATATATATATATATATATATATATATATATATATATATATATATACATATATATATATATAAATATGTATATATATATATATATATATATATATATATATTTATATACATACACACACACACACACACACACACACACACACACACACACACACACACACACACACACACACACACACACACACACACACACACACATTCACACACACACACATTCACACACATACACACACACACACACACACACACACACACACACACACACACACACACACATATATATATATATATATATATATATATATATATATATATATATATATACATATTTATATATGTATATATATATATATATATATATATATATATATATATATATATATATTTATATATATATATTTATATATATTTATATATATATATATATTTGTTTTTTTATTGCGTGTTCAAGGAATCAATATTGGTGTACCGTTCCATTACAGACTGACTGTACCCTGCGTTCCAGCTGTACCCTCAAGATTCACTAACGTGTAAAACTTTCTTCTTAGCCGAGCGCTACTGTGAGGTTTCATCAAATGCTTTCAACATTAACCTCATAACCCCAAGCACCAGGATATAACTTTCTCTTCCTAACCTTACGCCTGGCGAGACCGTTGACCTCGCACACAAGAGTAACTGAAAGATAAGGATATGATGTATGTATGACTGAAGTACTTTTTTTTTCTTCTAAATTTTGAAAAGGCACGTGCATGGATATTTTCCACATTCTATATCGCACAAACGTACAAAAAAAGTATATTTAAACACACATACACACACACGCAAATAGACAAAAAAAGAAATACGTATACAAAAATACACACACACATGTAAATGTATACATACATACTCACACATATACACAGTATATATATGCATATGTATATATATATATATATATTTATATATACATATATATATGCTTGCGTGTATGTTTTTTTTGTACTTATGTGTGTAAGTATATCGCACAGTATGTGTATATATATATCAATTGTTTTTTTTAGCACTGATTATTACCAACCTAATTTTGATATATCTTACAGTTTGTATATATGTATCCAGAGTTGGTGTTTCTGGACACACAAATAGTATGAAAACAAGTTGATGATCAGTACAACAGACTGAAGGTGATCAAGGAACCACAGTTGTCAGATATGGAAGGTTCAAGTGTAATTTTATATTAATATCAGCTGCAGTTTTTTTTTAAATATATGATCTGGGTATACTTTATTTTGAATTAGATGTATATAATTATTGATTAAAAAAAATATAGTTACAGTTTACAGTTTGGTTTCATTTTATATCACATGAAAAGAGAAATTAGAATTAAACATTCTATAGCATGTTATGCTTAATTTGTTCACAAATTATCAAGTGAAATTTAACTACAGCCATGATAACAGCTTTTGGCCAACAGTCATAGAAATAAGCAAACTTTACATTGTGTCTCTATCAATTTGTGGTTTTCAGGAACCTTACCTAGATGTTGAACAAGAGACAAGTGTAACCCATGATGAAGGATGTGATTTCAGAGAGTTTGTTTCTTCAGCATATACTCATATATTTAATGATTAATTATTTATATGGACCTTTGTATTTTTATCAGGAATGTGGAGTTATTATTATGATGATGACTGCTATGTATTGGTAACAGAGTAATTCCATGTATAGAAGATAGATTTGACTATATATAGATAAACCCATGCAGAGGTGTATTTGCTGGACTCTACCAGAAGTAAAGATGATAGGCTTATATTTATGCAGTACAATCATATATGTAAGTATGGGTTACTAAATTGTATGTTATATTGCAAAAGATAAGGATTAAGCTTTGAGTTTCTTATGTTGTTTGGTATTGAAAAAGGTTAATTGCTGTAATTTGGTAGAATTTTTTAACATTCACAGACCATTATAAGTTTTGACATTCTAATCAAACAATTGCTATATCCATTTTTTCTATTTAAGTAATGTTATGCTTGTTAGCAAAGGCTGGTTCAGATAAAAGCTACATGGAGATTTTGGATCAATCCTTCCTGCACAAACTCCTGGTGAAGTCACAGGATCAGTATGCATACAAGAAGTATGAATATTGAGAGTGTGATGTTGCTACTCTACTTTATATTATC
>BOPN01000472.1:213613-221113 GCA_017312705.2 Penaeus japonicus
GGGCTTTAGGCTCTGGCACAACAGCTTTAATTACAAGATATCACAATTAAAACTCGTCATATGCGTCTTATGTCAATATTTACCTCGGCTCTCTCCTAGGACCCCATATCCTTCTCAGAAGAGTACTACTGGGAAGTGTTTCAGCACTAATCCTATGCATCTTATACACTGCCAATCTACCAAATCCTGGCGACATAATACAAAATACATCACATCCATCCAAGTCAAAACACACCATGAAAGCAGCCACAGAAACAGTGCCATATGCACTGTTAATGCAAATTAACCCAAAAATAAACTATAGACAAACGAAACCTACCTCCATTTGTTTCAAAGGACACAGTCATATCAAATACAAACAAAGGAAGCATTATAGGATTATGATTCAGTAGTAGTGGCAATGTCAAACTCGTTATCAAATAAAACAAGGAGGCATTACATCAACGAGATTTAAAAGTGTTTCATACCAGACATCACAAACAATATATAAGGTATATAACACCACATAGATCTACTAGACCTACTAGAATACTAATATACCACTGACTTCCACCTTAACATCACTTGCAATAAATAAAGAACAAAGTGACAAAACTAAATCTGGAAACAATAGCATAAAACATACAACATAGATCAAATTAACATACTAATACACACCTGAAGAGAGTGATTTGTGGATCCCAAATAACATACAGACAACACAAATTATAAAGACATTTCTCCTGTAATGGGAGCCGCCTTGTGTTGCTTGAGCTCCGCCCTTGGCTGAAACGGCACCCTCCTTGGCCCCAGCTTGGAGACAGGAGGTCTGGAGGTTGGGTGATGCCATGCATGTATACTCCCCGTGTCTAGCAACATACCTCTCTGGTCCCTTGCTTCAGATAGACACGCGGCTCGATCATTGTTCTATCCAACAATAAGTTCTACAAATGCATGCCTTCACCACTAATGGATGTGAGCACCTTGTTGCCCAAAGGGTCTCACATTCAGCTTCTCAAGTGGGAGACAGGAGTCAATGAATGAAGTGCTTACTATGTGATAAGACTATTAAAGTGGTACCCCAGTACACAGTGGCAAAGACTGCACTTTGATAACTTACCAGGGTTACTAGCAAATCCTACCCAGCGCAGTTTGTGACCATAGTAGCTACAGCACCTACTACATCTTAGTCCAATAAACAATTTCCACTATGAATGAGGCATCTGTGTCAAATATTTTGTAGAAACGTCATTACCCAGTCCAGCGGCCAGCCATTAGGAGGTGTTCGCAAAATGTGTTTGAAAATCTCCACTCAACACCACAGCACTAATCAGATTGATATAGTTGAAAGCCCCACGTGAACACAAGTGCTTTAATAGTTCCTCCATCTAGGAAAGACTCCCTTAATCCAACAGATCCTATCGTCGATCAGGACTTCCAAAGATGGAGGTACAACTCCCTGTAAAGATCAAGTCACCCTCAATTTCCTCCAAGAAACAAAGTAACAGAGGGATGGAAAGGATAAGGATAAGCCAGATTTGCAGAGCAGATGCTTGTATGCACTGAGGCTAGCCCGCCTGTCAGCGTGTGCTGACTCGTGAGAGAATGTGCAAACGAGTGTTAACTCGATCTGAGCTTGGCCCTTAACCAACATTATGCCTAGCTACGCCAGTAACCGCCAGGTGACAGTGGAAACTCACGAGTTTGAACGGGGCTCGATCTGCCGACCAAGGGGATGTGAAATCGGTTCGCTGTCCACTGAGCTACCAGACGGGTAAAAGTACCTCCCCGGCGGGGAATCGAACCCCGGTCTCCCGCGTGACAGGCGGGGATACTAACCACTATACTACCGAGGAATCGCTGGGTGGCAAGTGAACCATCACAGCTTTGACTTCCGAGGCCAGAAAATTCAAAATGAATCATTCGGCCTGTCTTACATGACCTGGATGTACTTACATCTAATTTCCGAGTCACTGAATCATTGGGACTTTCTACTTGTAAAAGGGTGTCCCCAACTAGACAAGTAGCAATCCCGACGAAAGAAGTCCCATTCAGCTCGCTCTCCCTGGGCCATCTTCAACCTCAGACTATGATGTGGCTGAACTATTTCAATTATCCAAGTGCTAGATATGGGTATCATGAGATCAACTGTAAACCCAAGGCCAAATGCGGCATCTGCTGCAAGCCGCACAATACAGAGGTTAGCCCAAAGGCACAAAAGAAGTGTCAAAAAGAAACCACAGATAAATGTCTCAACTGTGCCAAGAAACATCACGTCAGGAGGTCGCTGAAAAGCAGGAATTCCTCCATCCTTCACAAGTGACAATAACTCACACATGTGGAGCTCTCGTCCTTTGAGTGGCCAAACATCTACATTTGTATAGATCTATGAATTGTTATTACTATTCATATCTTCATTAAATATGCGTATGTGCATTATTTATGTGTGTATATATGTATACATACATACATGTGTGTGTGTATATATATATATATATATATATATATATATATATATATATATATACACACACATATATATATATATATATACATACATATATGAGAGAGAGAGAGAGAGAGAGAGATACGTATATATATATATATATATATACATATATATATATATATATATATATATATATATATATATATATATATATATATATATATATGTATATATGTATGTATATATATATATATATATTTATATATATATATATATATATATATATATATATATATATATATATATATATATATATATATTACACGAGTGTGTGTGTGTGTGTGTACGTGCGTGCGCGGATGGGTGAGTGGGTGTGTGAGTGTGTCACTACAGAAACAATTATTCAAAATTACGTCATCTATTAGTCATATCGTGGATGACGTTTTCCTCGTTTATGACAATGTTTGGCTGTTATCATTAGCGAGCATGCGTCATTTTAATCAGAAAATAGAGCTCACTAGCTTCACTACAGAATCCCTCTGCCTTAAGCTATAGTCACACTACTCTAGTGTAACTCAGGGCCCCGAAATTCGGTGGCAGAATCGGCGAATATTTTCATGAAAATTTTATCAGTTTCTCAACCAGAGATGAGAGCAGAGTTTTGCCAAAGGATGTACTCGCTTATGTCTGAGATGACAAAGAAAATAACACCTTCAGCATCATAAAGACGTGCCACACTGAAAAACTGATCTAAATACTTAGTCATGAGTTGTTTTTTTGAATACATGTAAGGTTTATCTGAGGTATAATTACTTGATATATCTGTGATATAGCGAAACTTTTGTTAAATAGAGATTTGAGTATAAATCATTCTGCAATTAGTTTAGGTTTTCTCAAGTACATTGTTGGTGCTTTTGACTTTTGTGATTTATTTTGTTTGTAGTGATCTTAGAAAAATAAAAGATTCTATTTCATACATTTTGTTGCCTTTACCTTTTATTTATATTATATAAATATTTATATCATTCTTATTCCAATGTATGTTATATTAGATATATTATATAAAAAGAGAAAAGAAAATATTTCTTTTTACATTTATTTCTTCTTAATATTCATGTAAAAATACAGAGCTAGCCTTCATAAAAACAAAAAATAGTTGTTCATACAAAAATAGAACTAGGCATTCACAGATAAAATCCTTATCACAATATACATTTTTAAACAAAAAATCAATGTGTGTATATATTTATCATTTATATACACCCACATATTTATATATACAAACACTGACACACATAGACACATATGTTATTCGAAAAAAAAAATCCATTGTTTTCCCTAATGATTAATGTTACTTATACTAGCATTTCTAGTTGTCACAGCAACAAAAAGTCACAAATAAATGGGTATTTTATGCCTTTATACAAAGGCATAAAATTAATTACCAGTAATACATACATCTTGAAGTAAAATCTTTGAAAAAGGCAAGCATTTTGACTCTAAATTATTTAATGATTTACCTTAAAGAGACGATTAAGACACACTCTACTTATTATTTAATGTAGAAATGCTATTCTTTCTATCTCTCTACCATTTGCAGGTCTTCAGGATGTATCTGTCCATTTTCTACATCTCCCCTCTGAAGACATGGTGGTACTGCTTCCCTCAATTTTGTATCATGTTTCTTAATAAGTGGTGTCACAAGATTTAACACTCAGAAAAAAATGTTCTGATGACATCCGATGAAAATCTCTTTCGCTTAGGGTAAATTTTCCGAATAATGCCGCGTTACTAAATACAACAAAAGTGGTATCGATTGATTCCTCTCACCCTCTACCACTCATCTATAGTGGATATAACCCGAGATTCCATTCCATGTGCCCCAAAGTCTGTGCTTAAATAGTAGGGGAGGGCATTCGTAATAGATCACATTCTCCGACCTTCATCCAGCACTGGTAAACAATAGACAGATGTCTTTTTGTTTTACCTGGTATGTTCTTATTTGAAAAAGACGCCATCTATCGAAAAACAATATTAGGTTGTTTCGGTCTTCTACAGACGACAACCAATGAGACCTACCCCTAAAACGACTGGCCAGTCATAGCGCTCTTATGTTCCTTATGTTTAGTGAACCCGCGAGTTTGAGTTCACGAGCGAGTTTCGAGTCAGTTGTGTGTGTGTTTGCAGTATTGATCCCGGTATGGGATATACATTGGCGATGCGGGATACACATAGACGATGTATTCAAAATATGTTATCGCTAAATAAGGAACCAGCCCAATCTCCATGTATAAAAATCAAAATAAAAAACAGAAACCAAGGTGAGCTGCACGAAGTGCTATAATAAGGGTCCAGGATGGGGGACGAAGTCCCTAATAGGCTAGGGCTAACGTCAAAAGTAGGTAAAGTTATGTTGGTTATGTTAGAATTTTGTAGATAAAAATACCCCGAAAATGGTACATTCGAAATTCCCGCCCAAAATCTGTCTGTGCAATCGCTGTGCACCGGTACGCCATGCGGGTGAGTAATTGTAAAGAAACTGCATTTTTAATATTCATTTTACAGTAGACAGGTTTAAGATAAAACTAAGGTATGTTTGTGCTATATATAGATGCAATTTATTCATATATCGCCCTACAATTTCCCTGATATACTTCATGCTCTCCCCTACTATTTGGACCTAGATTGTGGGGTACAGTGGTGGAATCGCAGATTATATCCACCATATATAAGCAGTACAGGGTGAGTGGAATCCATCGATACCACTTGTGTGTCATTTCGTAACGCGGCATTATTCGGGAAATTTACCCTTTACTCCTGTCTTTTTTCACTTTTTAAAAGATCCAGACTTAAGGCACAAGTAGCAATGGCAAAAACATCGGAGGTGTACTCCACCAACTCTTTTTTCGCACAGTCCCGCCATGACTCTTGTTTAGGCTTGAGCGATGGTTCCCTTTTGAAGTGTGACCAACGGAATAAAATTCTGGAGGAAGTCCCTATACGGAAAGTTGCATCGGCGTATCACGGGAGTTATACTAAAGTAGTGCGACTGTAGCTTTAGAAAAGACTCCATGATAATATAATGAACATAATCCAACGATAAACATGATAAATACTCACCAACACTGAGACAACGAATAACCGAGCCAATCATCGCCTTAGATCCGACACATCCTTTACGTTTTCAGCTTTATCAGCAGCCAATAGCAACCAGTCTAATCGAAAGTTAGCCGTCACCCCCGCGAAGTTTGAATTTTCCTCGGGCACCAGAAATATGCCATGTGCTCAGAATGCAGACCGCCGGGGGATACTGACGGTATTTCCTTCACACAAACAATGTAATACGTATATATACAACATGCCACAAGCAATCAAATACCCGCCAAGTCTCATACAAGGGACGAACTAGCAGAAACAACGCTGACATTGTTGCAGTAGGCAGCACGGATATGTATGTGTGTGTGTGTGTGTGTGTGTGTGTGTGTGTGTGTGTGTGTGTGTGTGTGTGTGTGTGTGTGTGTGTAACATATCTCACGTCAAGAGAAGTTACAAATATATTATAGTATAGCAAAAAGAAAACACCTGGGCTAGGTAAAATCAATAAAATGGTTATTCTAAACCTTCCCCTAGCATGATAAACATACTCTGCCTTATCTTTGACGTCTTACACAGGGCTACAGGTTTTCTTGGTTACAAGACTCATTCCCAAATTATACAAATCAATCCACTCTGTAACTAGGCAGTGCCCGATTTTCCTGCTCGGAGCCCGGGAAATATTTAACGCATCACAGATACTACTCACGGACATTCACAACCTCCATCACCGGATTAGACCACGCAGAGTTATTGAGTGCCATCACCTTAGCTTGCAAGGAAATGTCACTCGGCTTCTCAAACAAGATATCGACAAACAACATTCTCCGGAACAACATCAGCAAGGCTTTCAATGAGGTCTGACCTAGTGTCCCATGGGAGACAAAATCACAAACCTATACTTGCCATGCGTACGCACTAGAGAACCAAAACAATGGTACTTTACTTATTCTAGATGGCAACAAGAAAATTTTAAAAATTGGCTTGAATTTTTAAAAGTTACCGCTTAAATCTATGACAATTAATACAGAAAACGTTCACAGACCCTACAGTATAACGATACAGTAGACTTAAATAAATTTGAAGCACAGAAGCCCAATATAACACAAACTGCGATTTAATCAACCGAAAGAAGTCGGTTCGTGATAGATCTAGAATCCCTAAGCGATATGCTAACTGGCAAGAGAAAGAAATGGGGTTTTGTGCGAAAGTGCGCAGTCATCGGGAAGGAAAGCTGCAAGACTTAGGGAGGATTATGGTACTCTGGAATTGAATTTGCAACCAAATGAAATTGAGGAAGGAGGGTAATGTACAGGCTGCTATATTATGTTCATAAATCACAATTGCCCAATGATCAGAGCCTTTAGTTAATAGAGAAAACGCTTTGAAGGTTCTATCAATAACGCAACATTAGCAGATCTAGTTATATGTACCTTCGAAATTTGAATAAATCAAATAAATGCACTTTCGAAAGCATTTTAGATGCTAGATTATCAAAAGAAAAATGTAACCCTTTTTCCAAGTCCAATATATAACATTACTATACACTACAACCTCATCGTAACTATGTTACATGGGAAAATATGTCAATTTCTAATAGGCATCCCTTCAGAATCCTTCTGCCATATGTCCGCAAAGTCAAACAGATGAGAAAAATCCTTAGCACTGTAAAATTGCCATTTGGCCTCCAATCTCTGTACCTCAACAAATACAATACATTGTGTACTGCGGAATATTTACAGGCTGAAACTAAATATATGGACTAGAAATAAAGTTATTGTGACTAGAAAAGAAAGGAATAAAGCAAGATCTCAAATCACTGACAGACACGAATGTTGGTACACCAACATTAGGATTGGTGAATTCCAACATGGAGAGTTTTATTCTTCTTCATTCTATTTCATGTCAAGTTTAAAAAAAGACCACGAGTTGACGAGAATTTGATCAACTCGTAGTCTCTCCTTCCCACAGCCCTTAAC
>BOPN01000472.1:226113-228613 GCA_017312705.2 Penaeus japonicus
GTCGATAAATTTAGTAGGTTATGTCATCCCTGAATTTATTTTTAAGTGGTTGCATTTATATTGCATCTTGGTGATCAAAGTGTTCATTATTTTTTTAAAAGAGATTAGTAATAGGTGTTATATCTTACTGTGCATTTTATTTGGGCTTGTATGATGCATAAATAATTGAATTTTTGCATTAATGTATATTGCATTTCGTGTCATCAGACTTATTGCCTTTAGCTGCCAAGCATAGACAGTATGTATTGTCAATGGCCATTGATGTTATATAATTATCTTGAATGTTACTATTTTGAGAATATTTCTTATTAGATAATATTTTCAAGTATGAATAACAAAACCTGCATTTGATCTACTCTAAGGGGTTAGCTCGTGACAGAGTTTATCTCAAACTAAGTATTCCTCGCAAGTTTTATAACATTGTCAGGTCAAGTCAGGTTTAAAGCTACAAAGGTCGCTAATGAGTAGCAGAGCAAAGGGACAGTGTAAGCATGAACATCAAGTACATGACACATGGCCCAACACCCCTCTCTATTCAGGTGGGACCTGAGTCAGCCCTGGGCATAGCTGCGTAAGAATGAAGACCATAATGAGTGACTCAGCCCCTCATCCCTTGCTCATCACAGGGACCGCAACATCTGGAAACTTTCTTGCGTCTTGACCTGGCCATTGGAGGGGAATGTCTTCACGATACCACTGAGCTAGGCAGATGCTAGGTTAGGTGAGGCCAAGTCAGGTTGTGCAAGGTTGGGTCAGGCCAACATAGGTTGTATAGGGTTAGGTCAAGCCAAGGCAGGTTTATATATGGTTAGGTCAGGTCAAGGCAGGTTGTATAGGGTTAGGTCAGGCTGTATAGGGTTAGGTCAGGCCAAGGCAGGTTGTATAAGGTTAGGTCAGGTCAAGGCAGGTTGTATAGGGTTAGGTCAAGCCAAGGCAGGTTGTATAGGGTTAGGTCAGGTCAAGGCAGGTTGTATAGGGTTAGGTCAGGCCAAGACAGGCTGTATAGGGTTAGGTCAGGCCAAGGCAGGTTGTATAGGGTTAGGTCAGGTCAAGGCAGGTTATATAGGGTAGGTCAAGCCAAGGCAGGTTGTATAGGGTTAGGTCAGGCCAAGGCAGGTTGTATAGGGTTAGGTCAGGCCAAGGCAGGTTGTATAGGGTTAGGTCAGGCCAGGCAGGTTGTATAGGGTTAGGTCAGGCCAAGGCAGGTTGTATAGGGTTAGGTCAGGCCAGGCAGGTTGTATAGGGTTAGGTCAAGGTGTAAAAGTTGTTGTCAGGACAGGGCAGCTTATGTTAGTTTAAGTTAACCCGATACCGCCGGGCACTGTCCACAGACAGCGATTTTTGTAATATGCATAGCGGCGGGTGCCAGCATGCGCCGTCAATCGTATAATTGATTTAGGCCTATGCGTTCGAGAGCCCCGGCATTGTAGCCATGCAAAGATGGAACAGTGCCGGCGGGAATAAGCAAAATGGGTTTCAACTCACTTCCAAAACCTAGATGGCACCACTTTCTTCTAGCACCAGCAGGAGAGAGAGCCTTGAATGGCAACCATCTACGGTCTCTAGCAAGCACTATCTCTATAGAGGGATGGCACATCGCAAATTGCCGACCTCTTGCTCTAAAGTACTGCAGATGAAAGATGTGCAGGCAGAACGAGAGGAGGAAGGTGACTTACACTATGCCCAATGCCTACAATGTGCCCCTGTGCCAGTAGGGATGCCTTTTACTGTCAAAAGCACAAGTTTCCTTCCTCTTCCCTACCTCTTCATTTTGGATGGTTATAAGTTTCGTGTTTGTTCGTGACAGCACAGAAATACGAAAAAATATAGTTGCATTTTGTCCCCCCTAAAACAGTAATACTTATATTACATTGAGTATAAAGAAAAAAAATGAGTTGATATGGACCCTGAACTACAATCTTAGTCAACTGCAGAATTGATGGAGCCTGTGATATGACAGATATAAATTTCTAAAAACAGTAAAACACACAAAAAATCAAAACACAAAAATGCCTCTAGCTCTACAATGAGTGACTAAAAGGGAGTGGGAAAAATCAAATTATGTTGCAGAAGCTGCCTCGATCAGAAATAAAACTCATCCTGGCGCCTGTGTAAGCAAATCTATCCCCTGTCGGCAATGGGTTAAGCCAAATAATATTGCATGAAATCAGATTAGGTTATTAATTAAGAGCAGGTCAAGAGAGGTCAAGTTATGTAGATACGATGCAATAGACAAGGATAGGTAAGACCAGGTTTGAGTTATTTACAGCCAAAGACGTTATGGCATAATTCTAGTTTCAGACAGCTAAAGCATTTGAAAACAAGATACTCATTTTCCTCTGGTATTAGCTCCCCTGGTTGTTGTTTAGAATGTGACTGCATGATGTAATGCCATGACTAAAGAAAACAAACCTCCCTTATATACACTATGGACACTATGATAATTTTTGAACATTTGCTTCTATGGCAAAGGGCAAAAAACATCCAACAACCATATTAT
>BOPN01000472.1:236113-253613 GCA_017312705.2 Penaeus japonicus
ACCTGAACAGACCTATACTCTAAAAACTATACATCTTTAAAGTTAAATACCAACACCTGTAGACTAGTATATCTATTTAATTTATTCTTCATGACCAATCCTGAAGTTCTAGTAAATTGATACTTGTTTTGTCATGTCTAGAGATTTTCAAGGTCTAGTTTTTAAGATTTTTTATTTTTAAGAGTTGTTTTTAAAAACTTTTTCTATGAGTTATGTCCTCTTTGTTTCAGCTGACGGAAAAGTGTAAGAAAGCATTAATTAGAATTTTTAAGGTAAGAATCTCTTGATATTTATTGTTTGAAATTTAATTAGAACATTTAGAGTTATTTTTGTGTGAAATTACATATTTCTTTGGAAGACATCATGTATTTATTGTATTTAAGAAGGTTTTATTCCACATCTTATACACTTTCCCCCATCTTTTAATCTTTATATTAGATTGTTTGACCATTTCTCATTCTATACTCTAATGCAGATCCTTTGAATAACATTAATCCTAAGCGACCAGGAACTAAATACTTTCTTCAAATTCTTTAAAAACCCCCTCCAACCCCCGAAGTGATAGAAAACCTGGAATGAAATATGAAGTGATTTAGATATAACTACTAGTGTTTTTTTAAACAAAGATTTATTGTTTTTTTTTAAATTTTTTTATATATTTAGTAGTATAGCTGTATTTCTTATTTAGAAAAGAAAAAAAAAAGAAAAGATAAATATAAAGAAGATAATCAAAGAAAAGAAAATTCAACCCATGTGTCCTTCCCAAGGCATAGAAAACAAGACTGAGCAGTCCATTGAAAATGTCTGGCCAACGTCCACAGCGACTTCAAGCTCACATCTGGAGCTTCCTCTTGCCGCCTCTTTATCCAGAGAGGGCGGCATGAGACCACCTGGACCGTCTTGCGGAGGTTCGGCTATAACGACAACCTGCAGCTCACCAAGGACTACCTCTTCCCACCGTATGTGTGCTTTAAGGAGGCAATTTATGCTTTGTGGTTGTGCCTGTTGTGTGTGTGTGTATGTGTATGTGTATGTGTGTAGGTGTAGGTGTAGGTGTATGTATAGGACTAGGTGAAGGAGCAGGTGTAGGAGTAGGTGTGTTTGTGTGGCTGACCAATTATATCTTGTAGAGATACAGATACACAGGTAGATTGAATTGTTATGATAATTATTCATATTTATATTCCTCTTAGACACTCTTGATATGACGCAAATCATTCCTTGCATGTGACACAGAATCCTAAGACAGGAAACCCGATTTCATCTTCCCCTTTCTCCTTGGCACCAGCAGTCTCCGTGTGCCCCCAGGATGCAGCACTGAGCTCAACCATGCAGGTTATTCATTCCTCACCAACCTCTTCGAAAAATACGATCGGGACAATGATGGGAACCTCAGTCCACAGGAGCTCATTGACCTCTTCTCCACCTGTCCCGTCATGCCTTGGGGTCCTGACGTGCTAAATTCTGTACATACAAATGAGAAGGTAAGAGGAAGAGTGTGGAGGTTCATGTTAGGGCAATTAGACCGTTGTTTGTCTAGTTTGTATTATTATGTATTTGTGCCTTGTGTGTGTCTAAATTGATGAATTTTACTTTCAAGCTTCTGATCTTATGGTATTTTGTGTTATTTAATTGGACATGCTATATTGTTGGACCATATCCATTGTTTTGATTTTGTCCCCAGGGATGGATCACGTTGCAGGGATACCTGGCGCAGTGGACACTGTGGACTCTACTTGATGTTCAGAGGACACTAGAATACTTTGCTTACCTTGGGTATTCCGGGACAGGAGATGATAACCAGCTATCTGCTATTACAAGTACTTTTGACATAGACCCTTTTGTTTATTGGTTTATTAAGCATCATGTTTTATTATTCTTTTTTATTTATTTATATTTTTATTTATATCTTTTCTTTCTGTGATGTTCATAAAATTAACATCAATTTATACAAATTGAGTGGTAGGGATATCCCTATTCATGATGGATGACGTTATATCACAATATTGGACTTTTACTGATACGACAGAAGACATTCTATCATGTCATTAAGTTTCACTATATATTCACTGTATTTAGTTATGTTTGTATATACAAATTGTAATTGCATTTATATATACAGATTTATATTGTCATTATTGAAAAGAATATCTTTAAGAAACTCTGTCACCCCTTAGAGTAGGGTGGGTGAAAATCACTGAGTGGTTCAGTGTAGCTTAATGCCTCAAGAGATCTCTTGGCAAGCAATCTCTTGCAAAATAGGCAAATGTGTGCCCCATCATGAATGGGTTAAACAATGCTTTTGAGGCCAATGCTTTTTATCACCCTCTTTTCTCTTTCTCTCCTCTCTCTTTTTCTTATTTGACTCTTCA
The DNA here is from genome assembly GCA_017312705.2 of Penaeus japonicus. Classification (NCBI taxonomy): domain Eukaryota; kingdom Metazoa; phylum Arthropoda; class Malacostraca; order Decapoda; family Penaeidae; genus Penaeus; species Penaeus japonicus. Next base: position 238,486 of record BOPN01000472.1, read on the forward strand.
TTCTTTCTGCTAACAGTAACGCGAGAGAAGCGGATAGATCTCCAGAAGAAGCAGACGATGCGGAATGTCTACCAGTGCCATGTGATTGGGCCTCGTGACAGCGGCAAGACAACCTTCTGTCAAGGCCTCCTTGGAAGATCTTTAGAGGTATGATCAGTCATCATGATTTTTGATGTACATGTATATTATCATAATATGAATGACTAGTCTTTTTTTTCGATTGGCTGAAAATCAGTGTCTGTCGATTGGCTAAAAATCAGTGTCTGGTATCGTTAGTTATATCTAATGAATATTTAAGCCATTAAATCAGTAATACTTTTGAATGAATAGATGTACAAATATACCTTACACATTTGTATGTAAATTGCAAACTTGCTGATTTCCTTTGATATTGTGCAATGCAAGCACATATAAACAACCTTGTAACAAAGACTTTTGCCTGATCACAAGCAGATTTTGAAAAACTAGTAGTGCAAATGATAGAAGTTTTGATGATTTTCTGCATATAAATGACATGGGTAGAATTCAAAATAACATTCATCTGATCATCAAAAATGAGATCCTGGTAGAGCAAACACTGGCAACTTGTTTGTTTTCCCATTCCTGCCTGCCATTTTGCTGTGGTTATAATTTAGTCTAGCTTTAACATTATTTTATGTTATTTTGTATATTACTTATGCAATTTACATGGAGTATTGTTTTATATACTTTTTTGGGGCTTTATAAAGTCAACTGACTTTCTTAGATATGTAAATGAGTGAAAGAATGTTTTTATAAAGCATGTTGTTTGTTTGTATGCATTCAGACTAGTGTTTGATACAAGCTTATCTTTCATGTGCTTTACTGACACGACAGTGCAAATCAGCCAGTTTGGTGTGTATGTATGAACATTTAAGGTTTCTCTTTATATCAATATCAAAAATGTTACTGGAGTAGTAGGTCATTGTTATCACAAATAACTAATGTCGAGCTAGCTATGATTCAGCCAATCATGAGCCAGTAATGAGTGCATGTGCCACATCACTGATACCTTGTGGACAGATCAGATGAAACCAACTTTAGTGATAAATGGCCAGTAATGATGACTAGTGATTGACAAAGAAATTTGATGTTGATATATAATGTCATGATATGAATGACTATGGAGAGATGGAGAATAATAATGACCAATGATTGATAAGGAGGAATGATAGATGAAACGATATGAGAGATCATAATAAATACTGATGATTTAAGAATGGCAAAAGGGAAAGAAGAAATGCAAGAAAAGATTTTTGGTCATGCTTCTCTCATTTTGAGCTGACCAGCCATTATATGAATGCCACAGGAGACAATATTACATTTCTTTATTTAAGCAATATTTCTTTTTATATGTTCTTTAATTCCTTCTTAATCTATGATTTTCCAACAACAGGAAGTACAAGAAATCCCAGAAGAAAAGTTATCACGCCACACCATTAGCACGTTACAAGTTTATGGTCAAGAGAAATACCTTGTTCTACACGATATTGATGTTCACAACATCACAGATGCCCTAATGCCCAATGAGGTGCAGTGCGACGTTGCCTGCCTGGTGTACGACGTTTCGAATCCAAAAGCTTTTGAATATGTTGCTAGAATATATCTAGTAAGTCGTCTTTGTGATGCTGAGTGTTCTAGGCATTTTGTTTTTTTGTTTTCATGTCTTGAAAGTCATTTTTATGTGTCATAAAAGTCTGGAATAGTGTGTTTATTTTTAAAATAATTTTCTAATTTTGATATTAAAACATCATATCTAACACTAAATACTTCAATATTCGTCTCCTACCCTCCTCTCCTCTCCTCTCTCATAGAAATACTTTAGCGAGTCGTCCATCCCAGTATTGTTCGTAGCCAACAAGAGTGACATGTCCCCCGTGCGGCAGGACTACATCCTCCAGCCCACAGCCTTCTGCCACAAGCACAAGCTCCCTCCTCCTCACATCTTCTCTTCAGCCAGCCAACCTAAAAAGGATATATACACCAAGCTGGCTACCATGGCTGCTTACCCGTAAGTTAGCCTTATGGTTTGGTTTACTTTTTATGTGAAGTGAGTGGAAAGTGGGGCAGAGGGGCAGACTGTTTGTCTCCTTGTTTGTTTTAGGTGTGTTATGTTGCTGACTGGTGTGTAAGTTTGGATGGGTATGTGTGGAAGTACACATGTTCTTGTTCTCCGTGGGAATCCTGTGATGTGTGTCATACTTGTCCCTATTTGAATTACTAACTGACATAAAAATTTTACTTTAAACATGCAGTATCTAAATCCATAGGCAAATGAGTTGATAGTTCATAGTGAAACATGCACATTGCACTGCAATCTTGGTTGGTAACCGTGCCTGGTCTCAATAGTCATTGCCTGCATGATATAACTTACAGAAGCTTATATGGTCAGTTTTATGAACACGGACATGTAATGTAACATGCATGTATAGCACACATGGTACTTAGCAATGATATTGGACATGATACTGGTACACCTCTAAGGAAAGAATAAATGGAAGACATAATATAAAAATCTAATTTTTTATATCTTTAACCACTCACTTCTCTTGAATTAGTTTTTTTTTTTTTTTTTTTTTTTTCTTCTTCTTATAGTATTTTAGTTAGGGAAATGCTTTTTGACAATAAAAAGAAGAAAACAGAATATGATTCCAGCAAAAATAAAGGAAAATTAATGTACTAACCTTTATTCCCCTTCTAGTCGATTTCAAGCTGCTTGGATGCTCTTTTACCGAAGCAGGTGTGTAACAGGACAAGTCTTTGGCCTGCTTTAGAACTTTTTAGTCCTTTGTAAATCTTGAGTGTTTACATATAAGTGTGTGTATGTATGTATGTATGTATATGTATATATATATATATGTATGTATGTATATGTATATATATATATATATATATATATATATATATATATATATATATATATATATATATATATATATATATATATATATATATATATATATATATATATATATATGTATATATATTATATATATATATATATATATATATATATATATATATAATTATATATATATATATATATATATAATTATATATATATATATATATATATATATATATATATATATATATATATATAAATTATATAATTTATTATAAACTTTTCTTTTCAACAACTATGAAAATGATAGCTTGTATACATTATATTGGGGGTAGTTTTGGAGTCTCTAAGTTTGTTTGGTTTATGATATATAAATTTATTTTCATATTATATGAAGCCAAAAATGAGAATAAATGAAATGAAAAACAAGTGTCAGATGATCAAACAACATCAAGATTATAATGGTGAAAGAGAGGCTCAGAAATTAGTAACCCATATATCAACATCTCTACTTTATGTATGAGTGCTTATAGAAAGTAGCTATATCATAAGAGCGGTTTCCAATAGATGGGGTTTTGAAGAATTTTGATTAGATATGGATAGATTATTAAAAAGAAGTATGTGCTAAAATTTAGGTATTGTAGTCTACTCAAATAATGATCAAATTACATCAACATATTCACTTATTTTTTAATAGGTATTTATACATATGATTATTTGTATTGCATTTAATGTTAATAATTAGTCTGAATATTGCACTATATATTGCAAGTCTATTTTGATAACTGAGATTTGAAAGCAAGAATTAAGCGATCTATATAAAGTGTTATATATAAATAAATGCATTTTCATACTATATTATTTAATCGACACTAAAGACACTTTTCTAATCCCTTAGTTAACTTTCTCATGTTATGTTTGAAATGTAGCTTCTGTTAAGGTTTGCATATATATTAGTCATTTGATGTTAATGATTAGTTTATATTTGTACTTTTGTGAGAATAGGTTGGGAACATTATTATGTAATTCAATTTAAAAGCCCTCTTTATGTACCATATGTTCTCTTGTAGTATAATATCGTCTGTATCATCTATTTGTGTGATGTATTATTCTTATGAAGAAACTTTGAAAGTCGGTGATTGAATGTAAATGCATCAATTTCATTTAATTTTCTTAGTCTCATTGTATTGTACACTGTGTTATAATAATAAAACTGTTCTTAAATCTTAACCTATAATTTTAATTTTTGAGTTAGAATTCATAGCTTTGTTCTTAATTCAGCGATTGTCTGATCTAAGCAATTTGAAAGATAATATTGAAATAAAAAATTGAGACTAGGAACATCTATGTCTTGTGGGAATTTTCCATTTAAGAAAGGTATAAATATCTTAAATTAGTAGAAATTTTGTCAAATTCATTTCAGTAATAAAAAAAAAGTGCCCTTTGATATAATATAGCCTCTATGAATATACTTTAAAACATAACTGTCGTTCAGTTCACATGCTTCCATAAGTCCAAAGTCGCCTTATGTGGCAAAATTGGAAGGCAACTTTTCGATGTGGATATTTATTTTATTTATTTATTATTATTATTTTTTTTATTAACTTTTTCCCTATTGCTTTTCTTTTTTTCTTTCTTTTTTTTCTGAGTGGTTTTCTGTGTCTGCTTTTGCCTTTCAGAGCTTTGTTGGTTTGTGTTTGTCATTTTACTTTGCATTGATCAACCATAAGGCTAAAAAACTCTTAGAGGGGGAAATAGGGAGGATAGAGTATTTCATAGTATGTGATGAGATATTTAATATTACTAAAAACAAGTCATACTAGTTTGCCAATGGTTTTGAGAGTGACCCCTGAAATACACCTTGTACAGCATTGCCAGTTTGAATATTCAGTGTTGTTACAAATTGAGTGGGGAGCGACTGAAACATTGATAAAAAATAAAAGTTGAAAAAACGTTTAATTGAATTACTAATTATTGAGGAATGTGGCACTGAAATTAAGTAATTAACTTTTCTTATACTGCATACTTTGCATGGAAAGAAGCACGAATATTTAATTATTCTTGATGCATGGAATTAGTAGACAATTTATTATTGTATAATAAATTTACCATGGCACGATTTGTTGTACTTCAGTTATGTAAAGCATTTACACAATAACTGGAATTCCAATGTATCACTGAGTTAGTAAGTGTATTATATGTTGCACAAAATTGAATTAAGAATTAATTGCTTTTGTTTGTTTTTGTTGCATTTACCACACTAAGAAAGTAGGTTGCCAAGGGAAAATATACACGATTATCTATTTTTTATTTATTTTCTCTAAAAACAAGCACATAATATAATGACAACTATGCCTTTGTGAAGTTTTGTCATGTAGCTAAAGTTAAAAAGCACCAGAATACTTTTGTTTAACCCAGGTAATCTCATATCAAGTGAAATCAAATAAAGGTTAAGTATCATATATGACAATCCCCCCCCCCCCCTACATAAAATATAGCTTTTCTCGCATAATTTTTCATGAAACATATTAATCCCTCTTAATTATGCAATTTAATTTTCCAGAAATTCACATTAATGCACTCGCCTCTCCACAGACACTTGAAGCAGCTGGGTGTGGTGGTGGGCGAGCACAGCACATGGCTCAAGGTTGGCCTGGGTGTAGCTGCCATCGCTGCCTTCGCACTCCTCCTTGCCAGGGCTCTTCGGTCGGGGGAGAGATAGTCACCTGAGGCCCAGAATGCTAGTCCTTTGTAGTGTAAAGAAAGAAAGAAAGAAAGAAACAACAACAAAAAAAGAACTGGTCGGGATAAATATCAGCTGTATAGAAGGACAGATCCAGTGTTGGTGAGACACAGGGGTGGGAGGGTATGGAAGGAATGGATAGGAAAGGCAGGGGAAGGACCTCTTCACTTTCCTTGTGCAGCTGTAACAGCTGGCATAAGACTAGCTCTTACAGATATTAACATTATGGTAGGTGTGAGAATGCATTATAATTTATATGCTATTGTATGATAAGGGGATATTTTTTTAGAAATGTGTATTGGTATTCAAGAACTGATGGATTCACTCTTCTTGCTTGTCATAGAATTTTTTATTTTTTTCCCATTATTATTATTATTTTATGTGCCTGGAAATTGGCAGTTACAGTGGATTTCTCATGTAATGAGGATTGGTCTTGAATTAAATGTGATTTATCGAAAACTTTTACATTATATACATGTGGTGTGTGTACTTTTTTTTTTTCCAATCATGCCAAAACTTTCATTGTGTACATGTATTCTACACAATTGTAAATAAAATCAGAATATATTAGTTTTATGTAATTTCTCAAGAACGACTTGTAGTCAACAAAAGAAAAATTGTTATTGGTGAGCAAAGATAATTACAATCTATGGTAAATTTCCAGTTTCTAAGTTCTCCAACAATTAATGGGCAGTAGTTCATTTTCAACAAATATTGAGCCAGTCCCATACAACAATTTGATGTCTTGTGAAGTATTGTTACCTTTCCATACAAGGAAATCCTGAAGTCGGTTGCTTCTAAACACACGAGTGAGAAAGATCAAAATTTACAGAGCAACTTAGGATTTACTACTTTTCTCCAATTACAAAAAGAATCATTACAAATAAGATGGTACAAGAATGGTGCAACCCCCCTCCCCCCCTTGTTTGTGGAATATTGCAACAAGGATGGGAAAGAAAAAAAAAAATCTTGTATAATCATCTCTATTGATGGTTGGGTAATATACATCACTGCATCACAATTGTTTGTACAAAAACATTTTTCTATTGTTAATACAGCCATCCCAAGGTCACATACTAAAATATGAAACTGTAGCATATTGGACATAATCTGCTTGCATTCCAATAATTAGGCTCATTGCAAGTTTTATTTATCTTGAATATCAATTTTATTTTCATAATGTGGTAGCATGGATTTTTTTTAAACCTTTACAACGTATCAAAAAAAGAAAGAAAAGGCTTGTTTTTGTTTCCCCATTTCTCGAACTAACCCACAAATTATGAGGCAAAGGATTTTCATTATTGTTATAATTATTATGCATATCCAGGTCCAAGTGTTAAACCCATCATTGTTAAGCAAGACTTAGAAAAATGGTAAAACAATATGTACAGTTTTCAAATATGCAACCATTTGTAAATTCCATATAATAAAGTTATCACCAATTTATTTCTTGTATATCTAAATACATCCTTGAAAAGTAAATTCACAATACAAATATACTGATGCAACATGTACATAGATACCTACACCATACAAAGGTTATATGAATATTCAATGCATAATAAATATATAAATTATTTATAATGCATTATGTGTGTGCTTTTATGATGAACAAAAACTAGAATAATGGTAAAAATAGTTTATTACTTAATATCCATTAATGACTCAGTGGAGGAAATATATTTGTAGGAACAGGTACATAAAGGAGGGGAAGGAGGGGGGGGGGGGGGAAATGAATTGAAAAAAATAATAATAAATAAAAAATACAGTATACCTAAAAATAGACACTTCTTGGGAAGATAGATTCTCTTGTCCAAGGATACCCTTCCTTGAATCTAGATCACTGAGAGAAGGTTCAAATACACTTTTTTAGAAGAAGAAAAAAAAAAGTGAAAAGTGAGCCATGTCACTTAAAACAGAGATTGGAATGAGATGTTTGTCACGTTATTTCAAAAACCTAAAAAGACTCCGCTTTCCACAATCATTATCGCATAGGTGTGCTCAATCCCTCTAAAAAGTTCATTCGTGGAAACCCCCAAACCAAATGCTTCTGACAGCAAGAAAAAGCTCTTCTTGGTGCCTTTCCACCAGCAGATTCATTGAAACCAGAAGTGTAATTCTTCTCAATAACTAATAACTATCTCAAGAACTCTCCATGCTTCCTGTGTTGTCGGCTACACATTCTCACTGCCCTCAAAAGGAGTGGTATTGCATAACAACCTGGGCACCGTACTCTCTTCGTATTCCAGGCGGTTTTGACTGGAAGAGGAAAAAAGATGGGGGGGGGGGTTAGTTTATTTTATATATATATATATAAACCTATGACATAAAAGTTAATTGAACAATTTCTTATATTCAGATGGATCAGTTGCTTGGTGATTTAATTAAAGAAAATTTGTTTAAAATATTGTACGTTATTTGTTTTCTTTATACAAACAATTTTCATTTACTATAGCTTATACTACTACTTTTATCATTTATAAGATACTACTATTACTGTTACTATCTGCTCTCTATTATGTCTTTACTCTAGTCACATTATGATTATATGGGTAAATTGAAATTCCATATTGTTTAACAAAGAATAGACAAGTCATCCTTATCAACCTGCACATAACTTTCTAATAAACGCCACCTATCGGTCAAAAAAGAGCGGGTAAAACAAAAGATGAAATTATCGATATTTAAAATATAAAGAAAAATCTCCAATCTCCTACTAACCAGTAAATGGTGTCAGCTTCAGCAGTACGAGGTCCATGATGTTGGAATTAAGCAAAGATCCTGAATACCCAAAGGATTTGCTTGATGAGAGCTAGTGCGAATTACGTAAGTGCCTTCTAATAATAAGAGTAATGATGACTGTTCCTAATTGGGCAGAGAAAAATTATATATAAAATCTCGTATCACTGATAAACAGTAAAAAAAAGAAAACTATTTTCTTGGTATTTGTAAAAATCCATACAAGTCCCATTAAAACATTGAACTGATGATGTGAATATGCTACATTAAATATTCTACAAGCTATGGGTAAATATAAATATTATAACATATTAATCTTTATTTTTATCAGGTTTATATCACTTTTTTACAATCATATCCAGGGTAATACTTAATGACACTTGATGGAAATTATAATTACAACTACTGTAATTACCATACAATAGGTTTAGTTTAAAATCCTAAACATAGATAGCACCACTTGCTCCTGGCACCGGCAGGAGAGGAAACCTTGAATAGATACCCATCCACGGTCTCACCTAAGCACTAACTTCAGAGAGTGATGGCACACAACAAGATGCAGACCTGTGGCTCTAAAGTACTGGTGGTGCAGGGTGTGGAGGCAGAATGAGAAGAGGATGGTGGACCTGACAATATGCAGCAGCTGCAATGTGTAAGCATCACTGCTTTGTTCTGTGCCACTTCTAGCAATCAACATAAATGACCTTCCCCTTCTCATCCCATCTTACACATTCTTCAAAAATTTAATATCACTCTTGAGTAAATGCAAGAGCAAGAAAATGCTGAGCTAGGTGGGTAATGGTGCGGTGCTCCCTCCCTCTGAGAATCTATTCTGTTGTGCTCAAGCGCAGGGTTCAAATGCTCTATTTTGTGATCCATCAACACAGACACAAATGCCCCATATCCAAAGGGTTAATAATTACATTTTCATTTACACAAAATTGACATAAAAACACATCAGGATCACTGTAACTTCAACAAAACCAGGAATAAGCACAAATACCACTAAATTATACTGGTAAAGATTTCTCATGAAAAACATAGGCTATGAATATACTATATAAAAAGCTATACTAAGGAACTTCTGCAACAGATTTGATTGATCTAATAAATAAAAAATATAAACCTTTCCAGTTTTAAACTCTACATTTACGTACCCGATGGGTAAACATTGGGGTGGAAGAGAGGAGGCTCAAACTTGCACTTGGGTGGAGTTGAAGGGTAGTCGTCCTTGAAGATCATCCGCAGCCTGTACAGTCCATTCTCCCAAGGGGTCTGTGTCACTGTGGGAGAAGGAGGCTGTAGTCGTGCTAGCTTTTCAGGATTAAATAATATTCAGCTGGTTTTCTACCATAATAAAGAGCTAAGTGAAGCAATTAACTCCTTAAATAAAGGTAACCTGTTATTATATACCTTTGTTACAATGAAACCACCTTTATTTAATAAATAGTTCACTATGAGGCATGAATAACCATATTTTTTCTTGACAATTATTACTCTCATTCAGTGATTGACTATTAATGGGTATTATTGGCAGTTAAAATAAGCTCCATGCATAACTTCAGCAACCCTACCCCTTTCTTTCCAGGGATGGCACACTCCCAGTTCATGAGATTCAGAGTGCCATCAGGGTTCTTTGTCGGTCTTGCAATGAAACCCTGAAAGAAGAAGAAAAAAGTGAACATGAGTCATTGGTAACAGTGTTAGTAGAACTTATAGGAAAAAAAAAAAAGTTATACAACACTATAATTTCATTGGAATTACAGATCTAGCTCTATCCCTAAATCACAAAAGCTTTAGCCCTAATAATATCAATCAAAATTATAAAAATACCAAGTCCATCACAAACACAAAATCTCTAATGACAGAGATAATATGACTTACAAATGGATGATCTTTCCTCCATGCCTTTCTCTCCTCTGCTAGTCGTGCAATGGCAATTCCAGACATTATGGCTTATCAGTATGATGCTCTCTGCAAGATGGGAAAGAAAACTGTATTGAACTATACTGATGATAACTATACCAAGAACAAAAAATTGTGATACCGTGGTTGACACCATGAAGCAAAGTAGAAGTTATTGAAATAAATGTCTCCATAACCATTTAACCCATTCACGACGGGGCTATTTTGGCTCTAAATGGTCGAAATGCAGGGATATTCTAACGCATAATCCAAATGCCTCGGAATTCTTGGCCGCATTAGCTGCGGGCGAGTATTGGACGCTTGATCACCCAGCGCGCCATCTTGGCTAAATATCTCGTCCCCGGGCGTTTGACCCAAAAACCACTAAACATGATAGCAAGTCAACCGGTGCAAATGGGTTAACAAATCCAAGACCCATCCACAAACACATACACATTATATGCACTTACAACCATATACATGGCCACATTCTTGCTTAATACTAGGCAAGATCATATACAAAGCCTTATCACTCATGGTGATGTATAGAGAGCTTCACTAGATTTGAGTTATCATAGTACTCAGTTTATTAAACAGAGTTAGAGAGACAAAAACATACCATTTTTTTGGACTATTTTCTCCCACACAACAAATTTTACATGTTTGCTTGAAAGCATTCTGCAATTATTACTATCCAGTGGAGCTCACAAAGTACTGAGCCAAAAAGTAAGCAGGCATATTGTAAAGAATATGACTAATATAGGGTGCTTGGAAATAAAACAAATCAATCTTAATCACTAGAAAAAAAATAAATCTCATACATCAGAAAAGGAAACCCTGCCTTTTCTTTCGGCTGAAACAAAGTGAAACAAGCATCCCCACAAATAAAATCACATATACCCAGATTAATTCCTTTTTCAATTCAACATTGAGTTTAGTGTGCAAAAAATTTGCAAAAGAGCTGTAGTCAACTTTCAATATACAAATGGGGGAAAAAAATTATTGGAGAGAGAGAGAGAGAGAGAGAGAGAGAGAGAGAGAGAGAGAGAGAGAGAGAGAGAGAGAGAGAGAGAGAGAGAGAGAGAGAGAGAGAGAATTTTAAATAAAAGATATGATATATTGATAAATCATATGCAAATCAATCCACAACTCCTATTTCGTATAGGAAAACCAAGATTTTAACTTCAGGGCCAAATCCAAAATCATATGGACTTGTAAGAATGAAAATCTTGCATTGCCTGCTTTCTACAGGGATCTTGGCTGCAGGACTTCACTTTTTACTCAGATGCACACAATTGAGTACAAATATGTCTGAATATACATATCAAGGGGTTATCATACCAGAATAAAGTCTCCTTTCTACATGCTACATAAAAGTATCATGAGTTGGTTAAGCATTTAGCATGTAAAATAAGAGAAAACACAATGTTTATACTTTCATAAAAATATCCCCAAACTTCCAAATCTGGCACTAATTACAGAAAGCTGCCTTCTTTTCTTCCTACTAAGCCATTTGACTCTTAACATTATTTTGGACTTTTCTCCTCAATGCAGTAAGAATTCAATCAAACATCTGTATAAATGATAGAGCAGTCCAAAATGTGTGATGAGAATTGTTTGTAGACTATAAATAGTGGAAAATATATATACCTGATAACCTTTTAATGCAAACTTTACCCAACAAAAAGAGCAATCTCATTGAAAAGAATACTTCTTTAGTTGGAAGTCCCCAACTGTCTTCCTAAGCTGTAATTCATAAGATGACTTAAATTATATGTTCTGTGGGTAATACCACCTGTTGACAACAAGAATAATACTAGTTAAACTCATTATATTTATAATAGGGTATCTAATAATAAGAGGCTCATTGAATTTCAAAACCAAAATGAATCCAACTAAAGATGTCTAGGAATTCATTAATCTATCAGTAACTATTTAGGATACGACTGAAAAGACTGCTAGTTTATGGAATGGTCACAAGAAACTCACACACATAATACTATCAGGTATGCAAAACAAGCTGCAAAAAAGGTTGTGTTAATCCTACAAGCACTAATCAATATCTCAAGATATGGATAAGGATAAGCTTGGTTTGTGGAGCAGATGCTTAACTGGGCCCACTGCGTCAGTGTGTGCTGACTCTTGAGCGAATGTGCCAGAGAGTGTTGACTTGAGCCGAGCTTGGTCCTTACCCACCTATTACCCAGGGACAGCACTGACCACCAAGCAACAGTGGAAACTCATGAGTTTGGACGGGGCTCGATCTGCCAACCACGAAGATGGGAGGTCGGCACGCTCATGACTGCACTATCTAGTGCTTATCCCCATATCTACCTGGTCTCTGCATTCCTCTCTCCACCAATAAGCAAAGTCTCTACCAGATTTATTTTGACAAGATCGATTGTCAAAAAGAAAACCGGGCCTATTTTTATCTTGCCAAAGAAATAAAGTTCTGACAAATGTTTACAAAACACCTGGGAAAAGGTACCTTCATATCCACCAATACTGTTCAAGTTTTCTTCTTGCAGAGTGCCAAAGTCCTATGTTGAAAGCTGCTGCAGGGGACTTTAAATGCTTACCAGTACTTCATACAAAAAATATAGAAATACATATACCATCTCTTTGATTATAAAACACAATAATTAAGGGAGGTGGGCATTGGGGGTAGTACTGACAGAGTGAATTTGTTTGGCACAGTACTGTATATGGCTAAAATTTTTGATTTGATGGTCTGAATAATAGGGGAGGGCATGAACTATATTAGGGAAATTACTGGGTAAAACAGGCTGAAATACAGAAAATGCAAAACATATCAGAACTGCCAAAAAATACCACCCTGATTAGAAAAAAACTGCAGATATTTGCAACATGTTTTAAGTTTGAGACAAACCACCATCTTCGAAAAATTTCCAAAAATACATACCATCCTTCACAAAAAATAAAAAATAAACAAACAGAAATGACTGCCACCACCAACCTATGGAACCCCCTCTGGTCTTATATGCACAAACCAAACAACTTCATCTAACCCTCTTTTGGCCCTCTGTATACCCCAAACCCCCTGCAATATTTACCAATCGGCGGCTCTGCCCTCGATCCCCTATGCCTGCAATATTTACACATGAGGGGCTTTGTCCCCCTTTCCCCCTACTCTTGCAGCATTTACCTATAATAGTTCACTTGAGGTTAAGTAAAACCGGCACTGTTTTCCACACCTTTTACATGTTAGTTTGTCACTATGAACAGCATGGTAATCTAATTATGTAAAAGTATTTACTTGTGATTTCTCTAAGTGCTAAATCACAGCTTCCACAGGTCTTTCTTTCCCCACAAGGTTCATGCTCTTCCTCTATGCGGATGATTCACACAGCTGTCAAACATGGCCCCTATTAGGGAACTGCCCCCTGAGATGCCTTACTGGATAAGTAACAAAAAAATAAAAATAAAATGCAAATAACGCAAAATGAAAAACAAATTCTAAAGGTTTTTGAAATCTGTAATACAAATATCAAAATCTTGCTTATCTCGTCATAATGCTATATTTCTTGTTGGCATATAAATGCACATCCAAACACATGCTGTTATTATCAATGTTTGCAGACTTTTGAAAAGATTGGATGATGGCATTTACAAGATTCGATATCAATGCTATTATAAATAAGTGTCCTTTCTCTACTCAAAAATATAGTCACACCATATTGTTATTTAAAGTAATACTTATTACTTTTTTATAACTTATGATCTATAGATTCATATTATTGCCCAATACAGATTACCACATCTAAAGTAGCAACAATAAAGTTTACACGTCACTATCCTCAACCAAATAGAGGCTTAATTACAGATTACAGGATAAGGAAAGGTCATTTCTTTAAAATGACTACCATACATAGATAAACAGCATCTAAAATTGACAGGACCATCAACTCCATGACAAACCACTCATGACATAACCATTGAAAATCACAAATAAAGGAGACTTTAATATTAAACAACCCAGACAATAGTAACCTCTGGCACTCCAACAGAGGTCAGTAAGCATCCACCCACATATTCTGGAGAGAGCTTGGACAAGGAACTCTCTCCTAAAGTTGTACAATTCACGGTAAAAACAGGTGGTATCTGGCCTCTGACACGATGGTTACTTTGAATGGTCGAGGTATTTTGACGTCCAGACCTAAGCTTAGGTAGATGAAACAGACATTTTGAATGGCTGGGTGAAATGTAAACAACATATGATCGGTAGTTAATTACACGTCAAACAACTTCTTTCCTTTTGACCCGTGTCAGAAATGTCACGGATAGAAAGTGTCTTAGAATTTACACATCTACCCAACTTGTTTACCGTTTACCTTGACCTGAATGAGAGATGATTTCCCTGACATGACTGGGTTCATTTCAGAACTTCATACCTTGAGTCAAGTTTAATTGACTTTACCCTTCTAAATTACTTTCTTGACATCCTGATCACTAACAGCAGCAGTGCTTACGGCGTCATGTGTGAAGTGGACACAAAACCTCAGATCCCCCAGAGATTCTAACAATTGGTCCTTCCAGAGTTAAAGCTGAGGTTCATTTCAGTTCATTGCACCTCAACTAAGGTTCACTTTCTTGTACTCTTCCACACAATCCGAAAGTAAACACATGGCAACAAAACCTCAATAGCCGATATAGATAGAACATCAATTCCTCCTCAAACAAGGACAAAACCAATCAATTTCTGACCAAAACAACAAACGGAAAATCACACAAAGGAAAATCTGCCGAAATCGGCGAAGGTTACAATGAATTTCTCGTTTCTTTTTTTTTATCACTCACGCACTCACAACATTCCTCATACTTCTACCTCCTCCTCCTTAACTCACAACACACAACTTC
>BOPN01000472.1:258613-271113 GCA_017312705.2 Penaeus japonicus
AATAAAGTAAAGTACTGTGTTTACAGTGTTTCTGCTTTGCCTGCACCTTCAGTGCTTTATTTTGAAGGTGACACGAGACTACAAGTAGGTGTAGTCAGCCCCCACCCCACCTGCAGCCTTTCACTACAGGGTAGCCCATACACCCTGCAGGGAGGCCCAGTAGTCTAGTGTCCTTAAGCAACTTTTCTCTCTCCCTGAATTTTTTCTATTCTTCTGTGTGACTTTCCTGAGCCTACGGGAGTCTCCTTGTGAGCTCCTGTATTCGCTTGGGGGGTGGGGTTCTCAACTTACCGTCCCTCGCACTAGGCAGGTTCGGCGGTTGGAAGGTGTCTTACACATTGCATCCCGATCCCTTAGTTGGTACTGGAGAACGCAACCAGGCTTCCACTAAGGGGGTGAGTGACGCTTAACAGAAAGACTTGTTTTATTTTATCCTCTTAGCTATTGGGATTAGGTTGATCCAACAGTTAAGGAAAAGGTAACCCTCAGGACAACGGGTTTCTTTGGCCCAGGGTTCGGACCTGGTCCGATACCCAGTATGATTGACTCCCCGGCTACCCTTCCTCCTCCCCAAGGAGGAGGGGCGACTCAGAACTCCTCTAAGACCACTAAGACTAATAATGGAACCCCGACCAATGACCGACCCAGACGACACATTGATATCCCTCCCCAGAACGCAAGGTGCGTGAACATCCGATGCATGAATGAAAATCAATCCTTGCAGAATGTCAACCCCTTTATCATCAAGAAGGTCCTTGATGGTCAAGTGGAAGGCAGTTTTGATTTTGTCCGAAAATTGCGAGATGGTAGCCTCCTTGTGAAAGTGCAATTTAAGTCTCAGATTAAAGATTTACTTAAACTGACGCAGATTCATGACATGAAGGTAAAAGTAACTATTCCTGTTGGCCCAAATACCTGTAAGGGAGTAATCTTTCACAGGGATTTGAGGACAATGGAAGAAAGCGAAATTCTTGATGCCATGAATGACCAAAACGTTGTAGACGTAAATTGCATGACCAAGAAAGATGGGAATGCGCGAACAAAGACCGGATTGTGTTTCTTGACCTCTTTACTTCAAATAAAATTCCAAAAATTCACAAATCATGAGATTGTTCAAGCAATGACCTTACATTCAAAAGCCAATGCGGTGTAATAGATGCCAAAAATTTGGACACACCTCATTAAGATGCAATGATAAGGATACTAACAAATTCACTTGCGGTAAATGTACTGGAGAACACGATACCACTGAATGCACGGAAAAGACACTCAAGTGTGCTAACTGTGGAGGTCCCCATCAGTCAGGCTCTGCTGATTGCAGTAGCCTGAAGAAGGAGACTGAGACATTAGCATACATGAGAGAACACGATGTTAGCTACCGTGAGGCCAAGAAGAAAGTGGAAGGTTTGACAAGCAAACCCAATACTTCTTACGCCTCAGCAGTAACTAACACTGTTTCCAGTGCAAGCAGTGTTAATCAGCAGCTCGCAGTTAAGGACCAAGAAATTGCAGAATTGAAAGAAACGGTAAAGGACTTAATGAATCAGATTAAAGAATTGAACAAGACAATTAAAGAAATTGCTGAATCAACCCAGCAAAAACAGCATCTTAAGGAGGTCGATACCAAATCACAATCCGGATCGCACCTTCTAGTCCAGGCGACCCCCCACCAGAACTTCGTCTGGTGGCAGTTCTGCTCGAGTAGACTGACCCTCCGCCGGGCGTCTCTCTGGTGGAGGGGAGCAGGCCATGGAGACTACTGTCTCCCAAAAAAACTGGGGAGAGGCCCTTTGGGAAGCGAGGGGAGAGGAGGAGGCGCCTCCCTCCCAAAAAAAGAAAATAAAAACCACCGGACAAGGCACTTCCAAACCCCATAAAACGTAATCCACGCGTATACCATTATACAATGGAACTGTCGAAGTCTTAGATCAAAAGTAAACTCTCTTAGATTATTAGCCTCGTCCTATGCTCCCGATATTATCGTACTACAAGAAAGCCATTTAAACGACCAAGTCTCTGACGAGGTCGTATCGCTAAGAAACTACCATCTTTGTAGAAAAGACCGAGAGGGAAGGGGTGGAGGTGGAGTCGCCATGTACATCCACCAGAATCTCCCTTTCATTGAAGTGACGATTAATTCTACTTTGGAACACGTCGCATGCAAAGTAAAATTCAATAACACGTATCTGACTATATGCTCAGCTTACTGTCCACCTGATAAAAGGTTAATCTATGATGAGCTTTTTGCTATTCAGGACAGTCTGCCAAACAATAAATTAATTCTAGGTGATTTCAATGCTCGTCATACATCATGGGTTCTCTACGGGTGAATGGTAGAGGTGAGCAAGTAGTTAAGTTGATCAACGACTCTGATCTGGTTCTTCTAAATGATGGTAGTCCAACGCGAATAGACGATAATACCGGTAATTTGAGCTTTATTGACCTATCACTGGTTTCCTCAACACTAGCAGCCGGAAGATAGTCTGTGGCACACCATTGACGACTCGTTGGGAAGCGACCACCTTCCTATTTGCATTCACATTCATAGCACCACGAGGACGCCTTCAGCACCCAAATTTAACGTAAAAAGAGCAGATTGGGTCGCCTTCACAAGGAGTACAAGCTCGGGAAGTTATTGAGAAAACCATTGACAAGATAAAGTAAACAATATTCAAAATTGTATTATAAAGCTTACAGAATGGCAACCATACCTAAGACTGCTGACAGATAGCGTTAAGTATAGAGTTCCATGGTGGACACCAGATTGCCGCAGGGCGCTAAGTAGAACGAAATAGGGCCTACAGGCTTTTCCATAATAATATTACCAACGAGAACTTTCGCAATTACAAACAAGCGAGAGCTAGGGCTCGTAGAACAATTAGACAAGCCAAGAGAGACTCCTGGCGAAGCTTTGTCTCTACAATAAATAGTAACACCAAGTTATCAGAGGTTTGGTCCACAGTCAATAGAATTAATAAAAAAAGAACATCAACTAAAATAAGAAACATCATTCATGAGGGAAGAAATTATGATTCACCTAGAGACATTGCTAACACAATCGCCAGGCAGTTCTCTTATACAAGCAGCTCGGAAAACTACAACCCTGCATTCCTGACCACCAAGGAAGCAGCCGAGCTGCAACCAATTCACTTTGCCACAGGAGATAATTTTGATTACAATAAAGACCTAACAATGAATGAGCTTGTCTGAGCCTCTAGAAGTCGTAGAGGAACATCCCCAGGCCCCGATGAGATTCGATATGAGATGATAAAGCATCTTAATCATGATGACATGATTAAGTTGCTAGAAGTGTACAATGATATTTGAAAGCCAGATCCTTTCCAAATTCATGGCACTGCCCACATCATTCTACATACAGGGGGAAATCCCAAATCCGCTATATCTTACCGCCCAATTGCGTTGACAAGTTGCTTATGCAAGGTCATGGAAAGAATTGTTAATAGTAGGCTATTGCATTTTTTAAATACCAGAAATTTACTAGTTGACGAGCAGTGCGGCTTCCGAAAGGGACGCCAAACTCTCGATCAGCTAGTAAAACTGGAAAGTCATATTCATGAGGCATTTGCCAAAAAGCATTTTTTGATATCAGTATTTTTAGACATAGAAAAAGCCTAGCCAGACATGACTTAAGTGACATGGCCTACTCAGAAAACTTTATGCTTTCGGATTACGTGGAAACTCTACCTTGTTTTATCCAAAATTTCATTTCTGACAGAACGTTTTCTGTCAAATTATTTTCTGACAACGTCACTTTCTCGGACATTTTTGTCCAGGCAAACGGGGTCCCACAAGGAAGTGTCTTGTCTCCCACATTATTTTTATGTATTATAAATGACATTTTACCATCTCCTCCTCGGAATCTTAAATACTCACTGTACGCCGATGATTGTGCATTATGGCACTCCAGCAATAATGCAGAGTTCTCGGCAAATCAGATCCAATTGGCACTGGATATGATTCATAACTGGGGCCTCCAGTGGGTTTTTAAGTTTTCCATAAGAAAGAGTGTTAATATGTGGTTTTTAATATTAGGAGAAAGCACAACATCAGGCTAACTCTAGACAACCATCCAATACCTATTCAAAATTCAGCTAGATTTCTTGGACTACTCTTTGATAGTAGATTGAATTGGAAAGACCACATTGGTCAATTAAAGAATAAATGTCAAAAAGCACTCAATTTATTAAAGTGCATTTCTGGACAAATGGGCTTATAGAAAGTCTTTACTGATGTTATATAAATCCTCGATTAGATCAAAGTAGATTATGGGTCAATCGTGTATGGTCGTGGCAACGAGCTCAACTCTGAAAGGTTTGAATGTTGTGCAGAATGCGTGTTTACGCGTCTGTCTTGGAGCCTTTGGCGCGCACCTGCACCGAGCGCCTAGAGGGCAGAGCCGGAGTACCTCCCCTCCGTCTTAGACGCGGCCAGCTTGCGCTGACCTATGCCGCAAAGGTAGCCAGGCAGCCCCAACATCCCAACAGGGATGTTTTGCGCCGGCAGGTAGGGCCCCAGTATCGCGGCGGGAAGCCTGCTAATAGACTCCATGACCTCACAGAAAAAGTCGGTATAGATCTCTCTACCATCGATACCCTGGTTCAGTCAAATATAGCACCGTGGGAAACACCCAAATTTTCTACTGTCGTAGACTGGCTACCATCAGCCAAAGCCACGGTGTCGGAGGTGGAGGTACGCCAGAGGTTCAGAGAGAACCACTAAACATCTTTCCTTTTTTCATTTATATACCGACGGGTCCAAGACAGACGAGGTAGGAGCGGGTGTATGGTCGACTGAATGTCAGCTGGGAGATTTCTGATTGCCGAATCATACATCGATCTTTCTTGCCGAACTTTTTGCAATAGATAAAGCTTTAGATTTTGCCCTATCGACGACCCACGATAGAATAGTCATTTTTTCAGACTCGTTAAGTTCAATTAAAGCCATTAAATCACTAGAAACCACCTATAATGAAATACAGGGTAATATCATTCGTAAAATGCATAGTGCCAATAAATCAATCAAACTGATATGGGTACCTGGACACTCGGGTATCCATGGTAATGAACAGGCTGACAAACTAGCCGGGTCGACTGGCGATCTGGAGCCTGGTATTATCCGCACAGATCTCAGGTGTTTTGTCTCTTTTATAAAAGCAAAAATCCATCTCCTGTGGCAGAGTGAGTGGACCGACCTCACAATAAATAACAAAAATAAAGAAGAAATTAAAATGTGGGAAACAGCATATAGAAAAAACAGAAGAGAAGAAGTGGTAATTGCCCGAATCAGGGTAAACGCCACACGGTATACCCACCTGGATCCTTACATGGAGAAAAGCTTCCCTCCACAGTGTGGCATGTGCAATAGAATCATGACCATATCACACATCATGACAACATGCCACAAATACACAAATTATAGACAAAAAATTAAAAATTACTTTCAAATTAAAAACATAGACTATAATATTAAAAATTTACTTTCTGACAACGAAAGAATAATTAGTAAAGTAATCACTTTTCTAAAGGAGACAAAACTTTATGACCTTATATAGATTGATAAAATAAAATGGAATCATTGGCTTAATAACCTTGGCCTGTGCCGCTGGTTGATAGCCAATAAATCCAACAAGCAAGCAAGCAAGCAAGCTGTAATATATAGTGGATATGATGATGGTGGTGATAATGATGATGGCAAAAGGCAATTATCATCATTATTATCATCATTACGGCGGTCATTATTGATATTCTTGTTCTTGAAAAAAAACTCTATAGATTATATCTAGAACAAAAAAGAATCTCCATATCAAAAGCGCGCCATATACTTCCAGCTTGAACGCCAGATTAGCATAAAATTTTCGTTGACGATAAAAGTTTCCAAAAATAAACTTCCATGATTTTAAGCCTCATGCAGGATAGTCGGTGATTTAGAGTAACTAACCATAAGTTACTTGTTCTGATATACTATAAGCACTAGTAATTTTTCTTTTTAGAGAATAGACACTGCAGATAAAGTCCTACGAGCGTTTCTATGATGCGATCTTGTTAGTCCACTTTTGCAATGTGACCTGTAATGCTGTCACTTGTATTAAAACCCCCGGGGATTATCATTGAAACCGCGTGTGATGGCCGTTAGAGAAAATTGGAGTACTAGAAAATGTGGTACTTGGATATTTTGATTGGAAAGAACCTTGCAATTATATGTATGTATGTGTATACATATATGTTTATATATGCACTATATGTATATATATATATGCATATGTAATTGTATATATATGTATGTACTATATATATATATATATATGTATATATATCATATGCATATATATATATATATATATACACACGCGCGCGCGCTCTCTCTCTCTATATTATATATATACATATATATGGGGGGGGGGGGGGTATGTGTGTGTGTGTGTGTGTGTTTGTATGTATATGCACAAACATCCACGGTGTAAGTTTTCCTTTCGGTTTATCTATTGTGTCAGATTTTCGTTGCACTATTACAGATAAATATAGTTCACTCAACCACAGAAGAAACTTAGAAGCTTAAAACATATACAGCTGGTCTTCTTAATCCATAATAGGAGGTTACACACAAACACCAACATCAAATAATCATCAAATTTATTAGTACTTTGTCGCGCGATCATAGCAAAATCACAAGAGTTGACATGCCTTTTTTCTCAATCAAGTCACACAGCCTTTGTGGCAGTTCTACTAAATGTATCATTATTAAAATCCTTATAATTTTAGAATAGAGGCAGTTATTTGATAATTTTTTGGATCATTATTGGATTCGAATGGGTATAAACCCAATGAAAATATCCATTTGACGATTTCGAAATCTTTAAAGATAGGAATAACAATAAAAAATAAAAAGAAGAAAACAATTGAATGCTGGGAAACAGACGTACAGCCGACCACACTAAGCCTAAAACTACATATACTTTTGCCGTCATTTTAACCCCCTTTTATCTGAAAATTGTATAAAACATTATTTTCCTTGTACTTTGATTACCTGCCGAACTTTTCACTAGACTTTCTAAACTTCTTTGTGTAGAATGAAGTGTTCAAAATGGCCCTTTTTCATTTTTTTGTATTGTCGGAGGAAGCGGCGCCTAACCTGGTCGGCTTGTTACCTGTCTCCGATTTTATATATTATTATTATACATTACGAGATAAAGTAATCAAGATATTTCATTATGTTATGTTTCATAATGATTGTAGAGAAAGAAATATAGAAAAAAAAACTTTACAGATTTCATGCACTAATAACAGATATTAATGCATGTCAAATAACAAGGTTAAAGCCTGACATTAGGCATATTCTAGTTAAATATGCATCAACGGCTGTCAGTAGTTATTTAAACTAAATACAAAGAAAAATTTAATTATCATGTGAACTAGACCTAAGTCTGACTATGCTCAAGAATACACGTATGAAAAAAATAAGTTAAATCACTTATATTTAAAGTTTCCAAATACATGTGTCTGTAGTGAAATAGTTGTAATGAATACTGTGTTAATACTGTGTTGTAAAGACGCATGAATGTCTCATAAAAGTTATTTCTATATACAACTTTATAAATCTGATAGCTACAGTGGTGGTTTTGCTAATGCTATTTTATCATATAGTTTTTAGCATCGTTGTGTTATTCATCTGAACATTTTCCTGCAAGATCCTTTGCCAATTGTGTTGTTTAGGTTTGAGATGATTATTATAATTTTTTTTTTTTCGTTTCCCTGTCTGTCTCTTTGTTCATCTCTCTCCTCCTCTCTCTCTTTGCCCACCTCTCCCCTCCTATCTCTCTCTTCTCTCTCTCTTTCTCTCTCTCTCTCTCTCTCTCTCTCTCTCTCTCTCTCTCTCTCTCTCTCTCTCTCTCTCTCTCTCTCTCTCTCTCTCTCTCTCTCTCTTCTCTCTCTCTCTCTTTCTCTCTCTCTCTCACTCACTCACTTAGGGGGGTCAGCTAAATATCATCGTCTCCCTCGCCAATAAAATTCCATTTTCTATAAAACCACACAACTTCCCATTTTCTTTCTTGAATTTTACGCCGCCAATCAAAGTGTAACATGTTCTTGATTCCAAAGTGTCGGTCGTGATCACCTCTCGGGTATTTTGCCTGTTGATTAAAAGGACTTCATGTCGAACACCTGCCAGCGCGGCTCTCCGTCCTCATTGAAGTTGTACTCCTGACATGCCTGGGTTAGCAATCTGCCGGGAAGAGAAAATGGAGGGAAAATTATAGAATATTCTCTATTTTTTTTTTTTTTTTTTTTTTTTATGTATCTTGATGTTTGCACTATTTTCTTCTATTTTCTTTCTTCCTCGCTATTATTACGATTGGTGTTTTGATAAGCAATCATCTAATAACCTACCGATGTTATTCATATTTTTTTTCCTTTAAATATGCTTGTATTCAACAAGTACTATTTTCATCAAATAGATATCTTTATTTTATAATTTATATATATATATATATAATTTATGGATATGGGAATATAAGTGTACGTAGGAAATTAAAAACCTATTTGTATCGTATATAACACAGACGCATTTATACACATCGAACACATATAAAACACAGATAGAAAATACATTCACTCAACCAGTCCACTAAAGGATAAATATCTTATATTTTTTCACAGTGTCTAAACCTACAGCCTGAAAAACAAAATAAAAACACAAACACACAGAAGAGCAGTAAGAACAAAATAAAAACGAAATCATCGGTAAAACAAAAGCCTGCCTGATATCCAGCCCACTAATTAATGAACATTTCTCGTATATCTAAATACTCCGATATCTTTTTTTTCAGAGATCATAAATTAACATATAAATACACAATCGGTAGGCTATACAGCAAACGTATGACAGATGTAGAAAAGTTCACAATGCAAGATATATAATTCTATAGTTTACACATCGCCATGATATCAATCACATATTTTCATTACCTTTTCTATATTTGTCCCAATGAAAACAAAACAAACATCCTTTTCTGTATATCTATCATCCATAAATTTTACATTTCATATACGCAAACATATCTCTCAATGTTTTTTTTTTTCTTCTTCTTCTTCTTCTTCTTCTCTTCATCCCCACATTTTCTCCCTCTCATTCCAACCGTTCCTTCCATTCATTCATTCGTAATTTCTCTCCTCGACTCGCACTTACCCAGCCCACTGTTTGCATCCCGCTGTAGGCTTCGCTAGACGGTAACACTGGAAAAGTCCCGTTGAGAAGTAGGCCGACCCGACCTCGTTCGCTTCTCCGCTGCCGACGTCGTGGAGGCATTTGCGGAAGTTATCGTTGCAGTCACAGTGACTCCTGCAACAAAACAAGTTAGCATTGCAGTCACAGGGACTTTTATATTTACAGTTACATCAAGTCTTGGAGAAAATGGAAGCTATAAATTTGCTGTACTGATTCCTGCAAAATTCTTGTTACAGTATCTACATAGTAAGTTCTCGTCAATCTGAATCTTTCAACAAAATAGTTCATAAAAGCAGTCACGGTGATTACTTCAAAAAAATAAATCATAATTGCAGTTATAATGACTCTTGCAACACAAATTGCAATGATCTGGAAAGAGGAAATCCTTTTCAAAGTTACAGCGGCTCTCGAAACAAAGAGCATCGGAGGTTATCAGAGCGAGTCCCGCAACAGCAAAAGTTCTTCTTTCACTATCTTTACGGCCCGTGTAATACCTTTAAGCAAAACTTTATCAAGTTTTTGTGTATTTTAGGAATCTCATTTACTGTTACCATCCACTTAATTGTTATTGGGGAATTGACTACGTGAAAAGATTCAGTTAACAAAACTTATTCTATACATCTAATTGTCTACCTACTTATTCTCTCAAATTCTCTAAGTGGGTTTAATACACTTTTTACCTATTTTCATATTTTCATCCTCTCAAATTCTCTTTCCTTCCCTCATTATCCCAATTACCGCTAATCACAGTATCTCTTACCTTCTCTTTCCATCTATACTCTCTCTTTCCCCTCATTCATTAACCTTTCTCTCTCTTCCTCTTCCCTTTCCCCTCCTCCTTTCCCTCCCCCTTTCCCCCCGTCCTTCCCCTCCCCCTTTCCCCCTTTCCCCCCATCCTTCCCCTCCCCCTTTCCCCCCATCCCGCCGTCCTCCCCCTAAAACCCACATCGTGAAGGGAGACTCATTGGTGATGTTGTGCCGCGTCTGTCCCGGTTCGAGGTCATCCGGGCATAGGTCGTGGTCGCGGCAGCAGGCGTCCACCTCCTTCAGGGTGCCCAGATCGTCGAGCCCTTCTGCCACGTTGCCTGTGCCGCACCATTTGGTTCCTGGGGGGGAGAGACGGAGATAGAGGGGGGGAGAGGAAGGGTCGGAGAGCGAGGGGGATGGGTGGGGAGGGAGAGAGTGAGAGTGAGTGAGTGAGGGAGGGAGGGAGGGAGGGAGAGAGAGAGAGAGAGAGAGAGAGAGAGAGAGAGAGAGAGAGAGAGAGAGAGAGAGAGAGAGAGAGAGAGAGAGAGAGAGAGAGAGAGAGAGAGAGAGAGAGAGAGAGAGAGAGAGAGCAAGTAAGAATAAGAGACAGAAAGATCAAGAGTGAGTGAGAGAGAGAGAGAGAGAGAGAGAGAGAGAGAGAGAGAGAGAGAGAGAGAGAGAGAGAGAGAGAGAGAGAGAGAGAGAGAGAGAGAGAGAGAGAGAGAGAGAGAGAGAGAGAGAGAGAGAGAGAGAGAGAGAGAGAGAGAGAGAGAGCAAGTAAGAATAAGAGACAGAAAGATCAAGAGTGAGAGAGAGACAGAGAGACAGATAGATAGAGAGAGCGAGAGAGAGAAAGAGAGCACGATCGAGAGAGAGAGAGAGAGAGAGAGAGAGCAAGATCGAGAGCGAGAGAGAGAAAGAAAAAAAAGAGAAAGAGAAAGAATGAGCGTGTGTGCATGATGATAATAGTGAAGGGGAGGAGAGCGATCCAGCAGGACTTGCAAATGAAGGCAATTTTGCATTTATTACCTCGATTCAATTTATCCCACGATGCGGTCGCGGTAATGGCATTGGAAAATATTCTGATCTCGTCCCGCTTCGAATTGTAAATAAGTTGTCTGATTACTCGCCTTTTTGGACGGTTTAGGAGGGAGGGAAGGGGAGGGGAGGAGGGAGGGGGGAGGAGGGGGGAGGGAGGAAGGAGGGGAAGGAGGAGAGAGAAAGGGAGGAGGGAGGAGATTGAAGGGGGGAGAGGAGGAGGGAGGGGAGGGGAGGATGGAAGGGGAGGATTGAGATGAGAAGGGAGGGGAAAGGAGGAAGCAGGGGAGAGGAGAAGGGAGGGGAGGGGAGGATGGACGGGGGAGAGGAAGGGGAGGATTGAGAGGAGAAGGGAGGGGAAGGGAGGATGGAAGGAGGAGGTGGAAGGAAAGGAAGATAGAGGGAAAATAAGAGAGAGAGAGAA
The DNA here is from genome assembly GCA_017312705.2 of Penaeus japonicus. NCBI lineage: Eukaryota > Metazoa > Arthropoda > Malacostraca > Decapoda > Penaeidae > Penaeus > Penaeus japonicus. The sequence continues at coordinate 270,063 of BOPN01000472.1, forward strand.
ACAAAGAAAGAGAGAGAGGGGGAGGATAGAGAGAGAACGAAAGGGAGATACAGAGAGAGATATAAAGAATCGAAGAAACAAAGACGAGACAAAAGCACAAACAGGCATAGATAAAAAAAATAAAAAAAATGATAATGATGTCTGCGACAGTAATGATAATAATATTCATGGTGATAACGAGAAAAGTCGTGATAATAGATGTATTAATAAAATTGAAAAATGGAAAGGAGGATGATGATTATGATAAGAATGATAATTATAACAATGATAACTATGATAATAATGATGACGATAATGATTATATCAACAACAGAAATACTAGTCATAATAATGATAATGATAATAACAATAATAATGCTAATAGTAATGGTTAAACCAACAATAATAATGACAGTAATAATAATGATAATGACAACAGCAATGATTATGATAATGATAATATTGAGATTGATGATAATAATGATAATGATAATATTGAGATTGATGATAATAATGATCATGATATCAATAACAATAACAATGAAAATAATAGTAATAGTAATAATGATGATAACAATAACTATACCAATAACCATAATGCTAACAATAACGATAACAACAATCATAGTAATAACAAAAAAAAAAAACAATAATGATGATAACAACCACAACAACAATGACAATGAGACAAACTTCCCTCTTCCTCACCCGGGTAAATGATATGAGGGAAGTTATCAGCGGGCGGCGGGCGGTCTCTCTTGTCGTGGGCGGCGCGGGCGTAACAGGCGGAGATGAGGGCGGTCAGCTCCGCAGCCTCCACCACGGCGACGGGGCTCTCGCTCGCTGCCAACTCTCGCATAATCTCGTCGACGATGCGCCTGGGGGGGGGGGTGGGGTAGAGATAAGAAAGAGGGGGGAAGGGGGAAGGGGGAAGGGGGAGAGGATAGATTAGGAGGGGAGAGTGGGGTGGGGTGTGTGTGGGGGATGGGGTTGGTGGGAGGGTTGTTGGGAGGGAGGGAGGGAGGGGATTAAGTAGGAGTGGGAGTTGGGAGGAAAAGAGGAGAAGGGGGGA
>BOPN01000472.1:281113-283613 GCA_017312705.2 Penaeus japonicus
ATGATCCATATGTATGAACCCAATACCAACAATTATGAATAAAATAATTAAAATACAAAGTCCATATCGTACGAATGATTAAGAGAAAAGCACGAAAAGATAAAAAAAAGAAGAGTAAGGATGGGAACGCTGCACAAATCTGTTTTATAAAACCGAGACTCAGATTATAAAGAATCCCACTGAATTCACTCTGTAATCTCATTTACTCGTCATTTCCCATTTCATCGGGAATAATTTTGCAATAATCTGAATTTGATTATGATAGTTGATGAAAGCAAGTCTCAGTTATTTTGATTTTGATTATGAAAAGATATGGGCCGTGAAGTGCAGTTGCGATATCGGCAATAATTTTATAATGATCGCAATCATCAATTTTGAATAAAAAATAGTAATAAAAAAACAAAAAACTAATAACATCCTAATAGCAGTAGTGCTGTTCATAATCCTCGGACCATCAACCTTGAAAACAACGTACAATCAAAAACAACAACAAGAACAACAACAACAACAACATGCAGTAATCACCAGGTTTGACAAAATCGTTGCAACACGGGCATGTTCCGCCGACATTCTTTGCGTTATATGCCACTTCGTTCGGCGTTCGTTATTGCAGCGTGTTAACGTAAACGGAAATGGCCCAAGAATTTTGGATATATGGATATTGGCGAATGCGAAAAGTTTCACGTGACGTTATAGTCTGCGATGGTTGTTTTGACGAGAAATCGATGAACTATTGGGAATGCGAGGCGGGGAAAGAGGAAGGGAGAGAGGGCGAGGGAGGAGGAGAAGAGGAGGAGGAGAGGAAGGATGAGGGAGTTAAGAGGAGGAGAAGAGGAGGGAGAGAGGGCGAGGGAGGAGGAGAAGAGGAGGAGGAGAGGAAGGATGAGGGAGTTAAGAGGAGGAGAAGAGGAGGGAGAGAGGGCGAGGGAGGAGGAGAAGAGGAGGAGGAGAGGGAGGAGGAGGGAGTTAAGAGGAGGAGGAGGAGAGGGAGGAGGAGAAGAGGAGGAGAAGAGGGAGGTTGAGGGAGTTAACAGGAGGAGAAGAGGAGGGAGAGAGGGCGAGGGAGGAGGAGAAGAGGGAGGATACAGGAGTAAGGAGGAGGAGAAGATGGATGTTGTGGGAGTAAGGGGGGGAGTGGAGCGAGAGAGGGAGGTTGAGGCAGTAAGGTGGAGGAGAAGAGGTGGAGAAGAGGGAGGGTGAGGGAATAAGGAGGAGGAGAAACTGGAGGTTGAGGGAGTAGGGGAGGAGGAGGGAGAGAGCGAGAGGGAGAGAGGGAGTTAGGAGGGAGAGAAGAGGAGAAGAAGAGGGAGGTTAAAGGAGTAAGGAGGAGGAGAAGAGGAGGGAGGGAGGGCGAGGGAGGAGGAGAAGAGGGAAGTTGAGGGAATAAGGAGGAGAAGAGGAGGGAGAGAGGGAAGATGAGGGAATATGGAGAGGTGACGAAAAGGGGGAGACAGAGGGCGAATAAATAAGTAAGGGAGGGAGAGAAGGAGGATGGGGAAATTAAGAGGTGGATAGGAAGAAGGGGAGAGGGAAAAAGAGGGATAACAAGGGAGTAGACTGGTGAAGAGAAAGAGGGAGAGAAAGAGAGAGCATAAGAAATCAAAGAGATAGCGAGAAAGAGGAAAGAATAAAAGAGATAGGGACTATGAAGAGGGAAAGAGAAGAGGAGAAAAGGAAAAGAAGAAACAGAGGGAGAAGGGGAGAGGATGAAGAAAGATGGAGATGGAGAGAGAGCGGAAGAGGTTGAAGGTCAAAGAAGATATAGAGAAAGAAGAAATTGAAGAACAATTAAGAAGAATGTGGAAAAAAGGAAAGGAGGAGGAAGAAAAAGAGAGAGAGGGGAGGGAAAGAGGGACGAAGAGTGTGATGGAAAGGGGAAATGAGTCATAAATAGGCGTGAGGGAATGAGAGGAAAAGAAGAAGGGGAGAATGAACAACCAGATAGGAAAGGAGAAAGTGAGAGAGAGAGAGAGAGAGAGAGAGAGAGAGAGAGAGAGAGAGAGAGAGAGAGAGAGAGAGAGAGAGAGAGAGAGAGAGAGAGAGAGAGAGAGAGAGAGAGAGAGAGAGAGAGAGAGAGAGAGAGAGAGAGAGAGAGAGAGAGAGAGAGAGAGAGAGAGAGAGATGGGGAGAGGCAAACCGACAGACAATCGACAGAGACAAACAGCAATAATAAAACCGTTTAAACCACCAGATATGGAGTTAATGACAACAGTGATGATTATAATAAGAATACTATGATAACGATGATGATCGTAATGATAATGATGAAAACCGAAACAATGATAATGATAACAATAATAATGATGATAATAATGATGGCAATAATAATGATAATGATAATGATAATGATAGGAATGATTATAATGATAGTAATGACAATAACAAAGACCATAGCAATAATGACGATAATCATAATTATGATGATAATACTAATCATCAGAGCATTGATAGTGATAATGATGCTAATAATGATAATAATAGTAACAATAATGATGATAAT
>BOPN01000472.1:297824-302824 GCA_017312705.2 Penaeus japonicus
ATTACTATCATCATCACCAGAAGCAGCAGCAGCCACCAACAACAACAACAGTACTACCCCTTCTACCACCATCACCGTCACCGCTTACACCACCACCACCATCAATGCCTCCACCATCACCACTATCAACACCATCACCAAGTCCATCACCACTAACAACACCATCAACGTTATCACCACAAACCATCAACGTACCCAGCATCACCACTATCAACACCATCACCTTCACCAACAACAACACCATCACCACTATCAACACCATCATCTTCACCACCAACAGCATCATCTCCACTATCAACACCATCACCTTCACCACCACCAACACCATCACCACCACCATCACCACTATCAGCACCCACCACCAACACCACCACCATTATCAGCACCATCACCTTCACCACCACCACCACCTTCACCACCACCAACACCATCACCACTATCAACACCACCACCATCACCACTATCAACACCACCACCATCACCACTATCAACACCATCACCACTATCAACTCCATCAGCGTTATCACCACAACCATCGACGTCCCCAGCATCACCATTATCAACATCATCACCTTCACCACCAACAACACCATCACCACTATCAACACCGTCACCACCAACAACACCATCACAACACCATCACCACTATCAGCACCATCACTACCGTCACCATCGCCACCATCAGCACCATCACTACCGTCACCATCGCCACCATCAGCACCATCACTACCGTCACCATCACTACCGTCACCATCGCCACCATCAGCACCATCACTACCGTCACCATCGCCACCATCACCACCACCATCACTACCGTCACCATCGCCACCATCAGCACCGCCTCTGCACCGAACGAGGGGCTAAGGACCCGCTGTCGTCTTGGGAAATTAGATCTCAGCAAGAGAACGTCGACCAATCAGAAGGGTTGGTTGTACGGCCTTGTTCTCTTTCCCTGTTTCTCATTGGCTTAGACGAGAGCGGGGGCGACGGATCGAATTGGCTGATCCGCAAAACCAATGTTATCATAAATGTGTTTTGTTTTTTGTTTTTCCTTTTTTCCTTGATTTTTTCCCCTCTTTTTTTCCTTTTTTAGATCATTTGGTGTGGAAATGAAACTCGTCGAGGATATATCAGGGGGAAAAAAAATCTTAAATGGTCTGAAATTTCTTTAAATTACTTGGAAATCGAAAGGGGGTAGGGTGTTGGATGAAGAGATATAAGGAAGAGAGAGAGAGAGAGAGAGAGAGAGAGAGAGAGAGAGAGAGAGAGAGAGAGAGAGAGAGAGAGAGAGAGAGAGAGAGAGAGAGAGAGAGAGAGAGAGAGAGAGAGGACGAGATCAATAGATAGATAGATAGGTTGATAAATAGATAGATAGAGGAAGAGATTAATAGATAGATAGATAGATAGATAGATAGTTTGATAGATATAGAGAAGAGAGAGTGAGAGAGAAAGTCGATAGATCTATAGCTAAATAGATACAGAGACAACTAGAGAGACAAACAAACAAACAGAGAAAAAAAGAAAGAAAGAAAGAAATAGAGAAACAAAACATAAACAAAAGTCAATCCCTCCCCCCCCGCCCCCGCCCCCGCCCCCGCGAAAAGAAAAAGCAAAGGGCCGGCCGCCTTCAGGTACCTTTCCGAGGGTAAGACCAGCTGAGCCTCGTGAGTCGGGCGGCGGCACAGAGCCAGCCCTTCTTTAATTAAAAGCCAGAGAGAAAGGAGGAAAAAATCTGCTGACAAAGATGCTGGAGATTTCGGAGGACAGAGAAGTCCTGTTCTCTGGCCTTTTTTTGTGTTGTTGGCAATTGTTTTTCCTTTTCTTTTTCTCCTTGTTCTTCTTCTACTTCCACTTCTTATTATTATTCTTATTCTTCTACTTCTTTTTTTTTTCTTCTTTTCTCCTTCTTCTTATTATTATTATTTTCCTCTTCTTTTTCTCCTTCTTCTTCTTGTTTTCTTTTTTTCCTTTTTTTCTTTTTCTTCCCCTTTTTTCCGTTTTTTTTTCTTCTTCCTCTTTTTCTACTTCTCCTTTCTCTCGTTTTATTCTTCTTCGTCTTCTTCTTCGTCGTAGTCTCCCTCGTCTTGTTTAATTTGCTTCTTCCTCTTACCCATCCTTTTCTTCGTCTACTTCTCCTTCTTCTTCTTTTTCTTTTTTTGTTGTTCTTCTTCTTCTCCTTCTCCTTCTCTTCCTTCCTTTCCCTCCTCATCATCTTCTTATTCTTCATCTTCCTCTCTTTCTTCCTTCTTCTTTTTCTCTTTCTTCTTCCTCTTTTTCTGCCTCCTTTTTTATTTCTGCTTCTTCCTCTTCGTGCTTTTATGTGATTGCATATATGTATACATACATATCTGTGTATACATATATATCTGTACACACACACACACACACACACACACACACACACCTTGTTACCCATCTTTTCATCGATATATCTATTCATCATTCTCTCTCTCTCTCTCTCTCTATCTATCTCGCTATCTATCTATCTATCTATATATCTATCTATCTATCTATCTGTCTCTCACTTTCTATCTATCTATCTGTCTATCTATCTCTCTCTTTCTCTCTTTTTCTTTCTTTCTCTCTCTTTCTTTCTCTCTCTCTCTCTCTCTCTCTCTCTCTCTCTCTCTCTCTCTCTCTCTCTCTCTCTCTCTCTCTCTCTCGCTCTCTCTCTCTCTCTCTCTCTTTCTCTCTATATCTGCAGGCGTGTGTGTGTGTGAGTGTGTGTGTGTGAGTGTGTGTGTGCGTATGAGTGCCTGTCTGCCTCCCGCCCTCGCTCTCTTTTGCTGTTCTCTGCAGCCGAGTCCTCTCCACGGCCTATTCACCGCCTGCTTCCCCGAGGGATTGTCCGTAACCTATTGGATCTCAGGCCCCTAGGGATGGCCGGGGGGCTAGGAGGGGGGGGGAGGCAGGGAGAGAGGAAGGGACTGAGTGAGTTAGCGAGGGATGAAAGGGGGGGGGGGAGGGAGGAAGGAAGGAAGGATATGAGGAGGAGAGAGGGGGGCGAGGGCAAAGGAGAGTCTGATTATGGCTCTGTTGGCGAGAGTGTAATATTAATCTGCAGAGCTAGAGGCGGAAGAGGAGGAGGAGGAGGAGGAGGAGGAGGAGGTGGAGGAGAGAAAGAGGAGAAAGGGGAGTGGAGGACGATAGACGAGAAGGGAGTGGAGAAGAAAGAGAAGGGGGAGGAGGAGGAGGAGTGAGAGGAGAAGAAAGAGAAGGCGGAAGAAAGCTTTTGGCGTAACGAGAAAGCTGCATGAAAGCTGCATGAGAAACGTGTTGCATGGAAGGGCCAGAAGGGGCGAGGGACGAGACGAATTAAGTGAGAAATAAGACTGAAAAAGAATGACGTTGTGATATATCTTTCTAGCGCAGTTGGTGTATGGAACTTTTTCTTCGCTTTGTTGACGTAGCAATCGAAAATTGCCGTGCATTAGAAGAAAACAAGATTCTGGCACTGAAAGCGAATTGAAAATCGTTTATCTGTTCCTGTAACTGATACAATGCTATGCTCCCGTCGTAATAAACGTTATACTCAATTTCGAAATATTGCCAAGGTGCATCGGACCCTCAGGTCTGACTCGCTCGTTATGAAAATAGATCCAAAACCCTTTCCATTGCACTCCTTTTCTATTTCTTCTCATTTTCTTTATTTGATTCTTTCTTTTTATACAGATATTTTTATCGTAATATTTTTCCTTTTCTTTCCTTTATTTGATTCTTTCTTCTTATATACATATTTTAGTTAAAAGTAAGGCGAGAATGAGCTCCTGAATCATTTTTTCATACGTGAGTATTGGTTGCACCTACTTGTTTATCAGCGGCCGTGGTGAAACGCGGCGCAATTTTACCGAAGAGTTATATCAACCCTCCCCCACTCCCCTCGTTCCTCCTTCAGCTTCTCGATAATCCACAGCTATATCATGGCTTATAAATCAGGAGAACGGCTTGAAGCGAAGAGGAAAAACAAATACAGAGACTGAGCCTTGAAATGTGAAATCCAAAAATGGCAGAATGGAAGTTTAGGAGGGGTCTTGACAGCGTGGTGGACAGGCGGTGAGGGTTTACGATTATGGAGGCCCATTTGTGTCGGCCTGTGATAATACATAGAAACCAGTGTGGGCCGAGAGCACACAATGTCACACTGCGGGGCCTTGTATACACAGAGTTCACTGCGGGCGTGCATGCAGCGGGAGTGGGAGCGCAGCTGGGATTAGGAGTTTAGGTGTGTAAATACTTCGTCGTTGAGAGCCAAAGGATACGCTGTTGCTTGCTGTTCGCAAACATGGACATGTGCTCACATACAAATAAGCACTCATATGTACATACACACACGCACATACAAATAAGCACTTACATATACAAACACACACACACACACACATACAAATAAGCACTCATATATACATACACACACACATACAAATAAGCACTCATATATACAAACACACACACACACACACATACAAATAAGCACTCATATATACATACACACACACATACAAATAAGCACTCATATATACAAACACACACACACACATATTCAAATACAAACATAAAATGACACAGTGAATAGATGTGAAACGAAAAAAATAAAAAAAATAAAAAAAATAAAATAAACAGAAAGAACCTACAACCAACAACCTCACCAACACCAACAAACATAGATTTACAACATACACCATTTTACAGCTGTCATTCCTCTCGCCATGAAAAAAAACAACTTACGGCCGACACATGGTGACGCTGAATGACGGGCCAATATACCAACAGATGCAGTGGGCTGGCGTGGCTGTGCTGTGGGCGGCCGCTGTATGTGGGCTATACCGGCGCCGGGGAGCTACTTCTTACAGACGAGCTGGTGGGGAGACTCCTTCACTACGACGTTCACTCGGGAGATTGCGTGCTCTTCGGAGACAGGTAAGAGGGGGGGGGGAGGAAGGGACGGAGGGGGGGGGGATTGGGGGGGCGAGAGGGTGTGGGACGGAGGGTGGAGGGGGATT
>BOPN01000472.1:315324-317824 GCA_017312705.2 Penaeus japonicus
CTTCCTCCTACACACCCTCCCAATCCCTCTCCTCCCACTCCCACTCCCACTTCCTCTCCTTCCCCCACACACCCTCCCAATCCCTCCCCCCCCCCCGAATCCCCCTCCACCCTCCGTCCCACACCCTCTCGCCCCCCCAATCCCCCCCCCCTCCGTCCCTTCCTCCCCCCCCCCTCTTACCTGTCTCCGAAGAGCACGCAATCTCCCGAGTGAACGTCGTAGTGAAGGAGTCTCCCCGCAGCCTCGTCTGTGAAGTAGCTCCCCGGCGCCGGTATAGCCCACGCCACCGCGGCCGCCCACAGCACAGCCACGCCAGCCCACTGCATCTGTTGGTATATTGGCCCGTCATTCAGCGTCACCATGTGTCGGCCGTAAGGTTTTTTTTTCATGGCGAGAGGAACGACAGCTGTAAAATGGTGTATGTTGTAAATCTAAGTTTGTTGGTGTTGGTGAGGTTGTTGGTTGTAGGTTCTTTCTGTTTATTTTATTTTTTTTATTTTTTTTATTTTTTTCTGTTTCACACATCTATTCACTATTGTCATTTTATGTTTGTATTTGAATATGTGTGTGTGTGTGTTTGTATATATGAGTGCTTATTTGTATGTGTGTGTGTATGTATATATGAGTGCTTATTTGTATGTGTGTGTGTGTGTGTGTTTGTATATATGAGTGCTTATTTGTATGTGTGTGTGTATGTATATATGAGTGCTTATTTGTATGTGTGTGTGTGTGTGTGTTTGTATATGTAAGTGCTTATTTGTATGTGCGTGTGTGTATGTACATATGAGTGCTTATTTGTATGTGTGCACACGTCCATGTTTGCGAACAGCAAGCAACAGCGTATCCTTTGGCTCTCAACGACGAAGTATTTACACACCTAAACTCCTAATCCCAGCTGCGCTCCCACTCCCGCTGCATGCACGCCCGCAGTGAACTCTGTGTATACAAGGCCCCGCAGTGTGACATTGTGTGCTCTCGGCCCACACTGGTTTCTATGTATTATCACAGGCCGACACAAATGGGCCTCCATAATCGTAAACCCTCACCGCCCGTCCACCACGCTGTCAAGACCCCTCCTAAACTTCCATTCTGCCATTTTTGGATTTCACATTTCAAGGCTCAGTCTCTGTATTTGTTTTTCCTCTTCGCTTCAAGCCGTTCTCCTGATTTATAGGCCATGATATAGCTGTGGATTATCGAGAAGCTGAAGGAGGAACGAGGGGAGTGGGGGAGGGTTGATATAACTCTTCGGTAAAATTGCTGCGTTTCAATTACTTTGCCGCTGATAAACAAGTAGGTGCAACCAATACTCACGTATGAAAAAATGATTCAGGAGCTCATCCTCTGACGCCCTACTTCTAACTAAGATATGTATATAAGAAGAAAGAATCAAATAAAGGAAAGAAAAGGAAAAATATTACGACAAAAATATCTGTATAAAAAGAAAGAATCAAATAAAGAAAATGAGAAGAAATAGAAAAGGAGTGCAATGGAAAGGGTTTTGGATCTATTTTCATAACTAGCGAGTCAGACCTGAGGGTCCGATGCACCTTGGCAATATTTCGAAATTGAGTATAACGTTTATGACGACGGGAGCATAGCATTGTTTCAGTTACAGGAACAGATAAACGATTTTCAATTCGCTTTCAGTGCCAGAATCTTGTTTTCTTCTAATGCACGGCAATTTTCGATTGCTACGTCAACAAAGCGAAGCAGGTTCCATACACCAACTGCGCTAGAAAGATATATCACAACGTCATTCTTTTTCAGTCTTATTTCTCACTTAATTCGTCTAGTCCCTCGCCCCTTCTGGCCCTTCCATGCAACACGTTTCTCATGCAGCTTTCTCGTTACGCCAAAAGCTTTCTTCCTCCTTCTCTTTCTTCTCCTCTCCCTCCTCCTCCTCATCCCCCTTCTCTTTCTTCTCCTCTCCCTCCTCCTCCTCATCCCCCTTCTCTTTCTTCTCCTCTCCCTCCTCGTCTATCGTCCTCCGCTCCCCTTTCTCCTCTTTCTCTCCTCCACCTCCTCCTCCTCCTCCTCCTCCTCCTCCTCCTCCTCTTCCGCCTCTAGCTCTGCAGATTAATATTACACTCTCGCCAACAGAGCCATAATCAGACTCTCCTTTGCCCTCGCCCCCCTCTCTCCTCCTCATATCCTTCCTTCCTTCCTCCCTCCCTCCCCCCCTTCATCCCTCGCTAACTCACTCAGTCCCTTCCTCCCTCCCTGCCTCCCCCCCCTCCTAGCCCCCCGGCCATCCCTAGGGGCCTGAGATCCAATAGGTTACGGACAATCCCTCGGGGAAGCAGGCGGTGAATAGGCCGTGGAGAGGACTCGGCTGCAGAGAACAGCAAAAGAGAGCGAGGGCGGGAGGCAGACAGGCACTCATACACACACGCGCCTGCAGATATAGAGTGAAAGAGAGAGAGAGAGAGAGAGAGAGAGAGAGAGAGAAAGAGGGAGAGAGAGAGAGAGAGAGAGAGAGAGAGAGAGAGAGAGAGAG
>BOPN01000472.1:320324-327824 GCA_017312705.2 Penaeus japonicus
GGTAGTGATGGTGACGGTAGTGATGGTGCTGATGGTGGCGATGGTGACGGTAGTGATGGTGCTGATGGTGGCGATGGTGACGGTGGTGATGGTGCTGATAGTGGTGATGGTGTTGGTGGTGGTGATGATGTTGTTGGTGGTGAAGGTGATGATGTTGATAGTAGTGATGCTGGGGACGTCGATGGTTGTGGTGATACCGCTGATGGAGGTGATGGTGGTGGTGTTGATAGTGGTGATGGTGGTGGTGTTGATAGTGGTGATGGTGTTGGTGGTGGTGAAGGTGGTGGTGGTGGTGAAGGTGATGGTGCTGATAATGGTGGTGGTGTTGGTGGTGGTGAAGGTGATGGTGCTGATAGTGGTGTTGGTGGTGGTGAAGGTGATGGTGTTGATAGTGGAGATGATGCTGTTGGTGGTGAAGATGATGGTGTTGATAGTGGTGATGGTGTGGTTGTTGGTGAAGGTGATGGTGTTGATAGTGGTGATGCTGGGTACGTTGATGGTTTGTGGTGATAACGTTGATGGTGTTGTTAGTGGTGATGGACTTGGTGATGGTGTTGATAGTGGTGATGGTGGAGGCATTGATGGTGGTGGTGGTGTAAGCGGTGACGGTGATGGTGGTAGAAGGGGTAGTACTGTTGTTGTTGTTGGTGGTTGCTGCTGCTTCTGGTGATGATAATAGTAATATTGGTGATGATTCTGATCTTGTTGTCGATGGTGATGTTGATGCAGACGCAGGTTTTGATGTTGACAAAGAACGCGAAGTTGCTCGCATTCATGTTGATGTTAATATTGATGTTCATGTTGTTGATCTTATCCCCGTTGCTATAGCCTTTGTGCGTGTTAAAGTTGATACCTCATGAAGCCTCATGTGAATCAACTGGTGTTTCGTGCAATGTTAACCTTCAGGCTTTTTCTCATTGCATGTCGCTTCTAGACTTTATTCTCTTTCTTTCCCTCTCTCTCTTTCTCTCTCTCTCTCCTCAGCCTTCTGGCAAGGCTTCCTCTTTCATTTTCTCTTGTTTTGTTTGGTTCAGCCTTCCTGCTTTCTCTCCCTCTCTGTCTCACTTCTCTCTTACTGTCTCTGTCTCTCTCTCTCTTTTTTTTCTCTCTCTCTCTCTCTCTCTCTCTTCTCTCTCTCTCTCTCTCTCTCTCTCTCTCTCTCTCTCTCTCTCTCTCTCTCTCTCTATCTATCTATCTATCTATCTATCTCTTTATCTATATATCTCTCTATCTATCTCTCTCTCTCTCTCTCTCTCTCTCTCTCTCTCTCTCTCTCTCTCTCTCTCTCTCTCTCTCTCTCTCTCTCTCTCTCTCTCTCTCTCTCTCTCTCTCTCTCTCTCTCTCTCTCTCTCTCTCTCTCTCTCTCTCTCTCTCTCTCTCTCTCTCTCTCTCTCTCTCTCTCTCTCTCTCTCTCTCTCTCTCTCTCTCTGTCTCTCTCTCTCTCTATTCCCCCCTCTCCCTGCCTCCCTCTCTCAATCTCTCTCTCCCTCTCCCTCTCTCTTCCACCTGCTCTCTGCTTGATGAAATTCCAGGCTTTTCTCCTTCAGCGACCATCTCAAGTTTATTTGTTTGCTGTTGTTTTACGTTTGCTGTTGTTTTCACTTATTACGTGGTTGGTGGAGGAGATGAGGGACGCTAATGGTGATAGAGATGGTGACGGGAGTGGTGACGGCAAAGACGATGATGGTGATCATGATAGTGACAGTAGTGATGATGCTGATCATAACACTGGAACTGAACCTGATAATCATGATGATAATGCCAATGATGATAGTGAGGATGGTGCTGAAAAAAGATGATGATAGTAATGATGACTGTAGTGGTGATGATAATGACAATTACAAATTATAATTACAATAGCATTCTAGATATGAGTCTTGCTGTGTTTGATATTGATTCTCTCCGTAATCCAATCACTCACTTTATCTCTCTCACCTCTCTCTCTCTTACCTCTCTCTCTCTCTCTCTCTCTCTCTCTCTCTCTCTCTCTCTCTCTCTCTCTCTCTCTCACCTCTCTCTCTCTCTCTCTCTATCTATCTATCTATCTATCTATTCATTTTATTTATCTATCTATCCCCATCTCTCTTTCTACTCCCTTCTCTATATATCTATTTCTTTCTCCTCTCTCTCTCTCTCTCTCTCTCTCTCTCTCTCTCTCTCTCTCTCTCTCTCTCTCTCTCTCTCTCTCTCTCTCTCTCTCTCTTCCTGCTCCCCTCCATCTCCTCCCCCACCTCTATTTTTTTTTCAACCTCCTTCTCTTTCTCTCCCTCTCTTTCCCTCAGGCCTTGTCAGATTCCCTCTCCACCTCTTCTCCACTATTTTATTATCGTCCACTCTTTTCTTCTCTCTCCCCTATTCTTTTGTTTCGTATTCTCGTATCTCCGGGGCAATGGTCCTCCCCACGTTTTTTTCGGTGGATAGATAGAAGTAGAGAGAATGAGAGGGGGGGAGGGAGGGAGGGAGAGGGAGGGAGAGGGAGTGTGGGAGGGAGAGATAGAGAGGAGTAGATATGGAGAGAATGAGAGGGAAGGAGAGAGGGAGAGGGAGTGAGAGAGGAAGGGAGAGAGAGAGAGAGAGAGAGAGAGAGGGAGAGAGAGAGAGAGAGAGAGAGAGAGAGAGAGAGAGAGAGAGAGAGAGAGAGAGAGAGAGAGAGAGAGAGAGAGAGAGAGAGAGAGAGAGAGAGAGAGAGAGAGAGAGCATCTATAAAATCATTGAATTTCACTTATCACAAGTCAAACATTAATTTCTTTCCAAACCTTCATCTGCGCAATATTTAATCTCTTTTCGTTGCATGATTTTTTTTAGTCACGTTTATTGTAATTGCACAGCGCGTCTCGTTGACCTTACCTGATATTGCATTTTGATCCCCCGGACTTTTTTTTCGCTTCGTTGCGTTTCATATTCTCGTCTTTATGTTGGGCTTCTCTTTATCTTGTTTCGCTCCTTATATATTCTTCTTCTTCCGTTCTCTTCTCTCTCTTAATCTCTCTTTCTTTCTCTCTCTCTCTCTCTCTCTTAATCTCTCTCTCTCTCTTTCTCTCTTTCTTCCTCTCTCTCTCTCTCTCTCTTAATCTCTCTCTCTCTCTTTCTCTTAATCTCTCTCTCTCTCTCTCTCTCTCTCTCTCTCTCTCTCTTTCTCTCTTTCTCTCATCTTTCGCTCTCCCTCTCCCTCTATCCCTCTCTCTCATTCCCCTTATTTCTCTCACTCCCTTTCCCTCTCTATCTCCCTCCTCCCCTCGCCTAATCCTCCTCTCTCCAACCCCTTATCTCCCTCCCTCCCCGTCTCCCTCCCTCCCTCCCTTTCTCCCTCCCTCCCATTATCTCCCTCCCTCCCATTATCTCCCTCCCTTCCCGTCTCCCTCCCTCCCATTATCTCCCTCCCTCCCCTTATCTCTTCCCTCCCTCCCTTCCTCCCCTTCTCCCTCCCGACAGGTTGCATCGTCACAGTATCATTAAACGTCTCCCGAAGTTTCCAACTTTCCGCTCTCTCATCTTGGTAAGAGACGCGGACTTACACCCAGACAGACAGACAGACAGACCATCATCTCCTTCGCCGCTTCGAAACAAGGGTGGAGAAAAAAAAGAGAATCGGATTTAACAGCAGGAATTCTGAGTTTACGACAGATATTTCTACTTTGGGTCTCGTTCGGGAAACACACTGGATTCTCCCGCCTTTGAATGCGGATTGAGGTGCGTCTGTTGCCTCTCTCTCTCTCTCTCTCTCTCTCTCTCTCTCTCTTTCGTTCTCTCTCTCTCTCTCTCTCTCTCTCTCTCTCTCTCTCGTTCTCTCTCTCTCTCTCTCTCTCTCTCTCTCTCTCTCTCTCTCTCTCTCTCTCTCTCTCTCTCTCTCTCTCTCTCTCTCTCTCTCTCTCTCTCTCTCTATCTATCTATCTATCTATCTATCTATCTATCTGCCTTTCTGTTGGTCTGTTGTTTTTACGATTTTTTTTTCATGAGTAGGTATATTTTTGATGGATATTAAGGGGTGAGTTTTATGTAATTATTTATTTACTGCATGGTGTTTGTTGGTGAATACAGTATCAACGTGACTTTCACAACTTTGTGCACTGATAGATAGATAACGATAAATAAAAGAATACAATAACCAAGAAAAATATCACGAAAGAAAGATAATAAGGAAGAATAAGCAAACAGATGAATGAAAATAAAACGAATATCAACACGCAGAAATCCAGCTGAGGACCTGCCTTTGCGACGCCGAGAGACTGCCGGGGTATACATTTCAGCCATCTTCATAAACCTCCTCAGTTTTGGACCGAATTCAATCAAGCATCTCATTTTTCGGGCACAAAGCGAGCTCTCCCGCTCCAGCCTCCCACTCATCTCTCTCGTCTCTTCTCTCTCGCTTTCTCTTTTCTCTCTTTCTTTCATTTTTGATTTTTTTTCCGATTTCTTCTTTACTTTTTCTTCTACTTGCTCGCTGTTTTTTTGTTTTCTCTCTTTCTCTTCGGTTCTGTTCTTATATATTTTCCATCTTTTTCTTTCTCGTCCTCTCCTTTTTATCTTCCCTTTCCCCTCGTGTTTTCTCCGTCTCCCTTCTTCCATCTCCCTTCCCTCTCCCTTTCCTCCATCCCTTGCCCCCCGTCCCTTGTCTCTCCCTCCCTCTTCTCTTCCTCCTCCCTCCCCTCCCTTCTTCCATCCACGCATTCCTTCTCTACCCGCCCGCCCTCCCTGCACCCCTCCCTCCTCTTCCTTCCCTCCTTCTCTTCCTCTCATTTCCTTTATCCCCTCCTCCCTCCTGCTCCTCCCCCCCCCCTCTTTTCCGGCTGTGTGGCCTGCTGACGTCTGACGCACCAGCCCTCAAAGAGCACCAGAAACAGCTGATGCCGCTGTCTCCCCACCATGAATATATGCGGCGACCCATTCACTGGGGACTGAGAGAGATTCTTCGGGTTTTGCTCACTCTCTCTTTCTTCTCTCTCTCTCTCTCTCTCTCTATCTGTCTATCTATCTATATATCTATCTATCTATCTATCTATTTATCTATCTATCTATCTATCTATCTATCTATCTATCTATCTATCTATCTATCTATCTATCTATCTATATATATATATATATATATATATATATATATATATATATATATATATATATATATATATATATATATATATATATATATATATATATATATCGCTATCTCTATCTCTCTCTTTCTCTCTTTCCCTCTTCTTCTCTCTCTCTCTCTCTCTCTCTCTCTCTCTCTCTCTCTCTCTCTCTCTCTCTCTCTCTCTCTCTCTCTCTCTCTCTCTCTCTCTCTCTCTCTTTCTCTCCCCTCAACCTCTCTCTCTCTCTCTCTCTCCCCCCCCCTCTCTCTTTCTCTCTCCTCCCCCTCTCTCAGGCTATTGTGTTCTGAGGCACCGTACTGTCATGGTGGCAAATGTACGCGATTGTGTGTCTGTGTGAGCGTGGAAGGCTGCGTTTGTTTGCTTGTTTGCTTGTTCTAGTATTTAATTTGGTGGGTTGCTTAATGTACTTAGAGGAGGGGGGGGGGCGTATGTATGTCTGTCTCTTTGTGTCTCTCTGACCTTTTTGTGTATGTGGATGCGTGTGGGTATGTGTATATCTGTGCAATGGGTTAGATCCTCTTGCAATCATGTGCAGTTGTTTGTATATGTGTGTCTTTGTATGTGATGCTATGTCATTATTGTGTTTACGTTTTACTGGGAGGTGTTTGTACTTTTTTGTGTGTGTGTTTGTTTGTGTGACTGTGCGAATGCTCGTTTCTATGTGATTGTGCTCAGGAAATTCTCGAATGAAAATAAAAATCCTTTCAAAGGAAATAGCACAATAGAACAGACAAAAAAAATCGTATTGATAGGAAAATCAATATCATCCAAACAAGAGCAACAATAAAAAAATATCTATCGCTCTGCAGTACAAACAAATACTAACATAGACATAAACAAAAAAAAAATAAAATAAAAATAAAAGGGTAGGTTGCATATATGTGTGTGTATATATATAAAACTTTGTTCCATTGACACTGTCCTTTCCCCCCCGTATTGGACATCGCCAAACTTGAGATAAATGCCTTATATCTAGGTATCGTATAATCAATATGATAACGGCCAGATCCTACAGGCAGTTCGCAGGAGGCTCAGTGGAGGCTGGAGGTCTTACTCTGAATAAAGACATATGAACGAGTATATATGTTTACTGTGTAATTCTTTCATGGCAGATCTGCAAGTATGGAGGTTACTGATGATGGTTTGTTGGTAAGTACATATGTACACGTGTACACACATACATATGTACACTCACAGACACACATGCACACAAAGGGAATGGCCTGCAGTAGTCATAACACTGAATATTGTGCAAATCATGTTAATAAGTTTAGTGCATGACACAAACACACCAGCCTTTACACATCGTCACCAAAAATACCAAATCCAGCTACGTAGTACATTCACAAAATACAAAAGACAGAGACATAATACACTCATACAGTACACTATACCACCACTTCGCACTTAATGACGTTCATTTCGTACTCCCGACAGTTCTCCCTTCGGCGTAATATAACAAGGAAAAGGCAATTATGCACCATAACACAGCTGACATATATCCTGCACACACTAATCATTCGCAAAACTCATTGAATTCTGGGGAAAATGTAATGAAAAATATTACGTACACGTGTTGTATCATCAATAAAAAAACAAGCGTAGTGTATTATGCATATCATACACGTAAACACTCAGCATATTCAGTATCATTGGTACGTAGCACAAAATACGTCGTGAATCAAGTGTAATGGTTTACAAACTTGCTGGACAAAGTACTGAATACACACAATTAAGAAGAGGAACAAATAGGCGGGCAGACAGGTTAATGAGAGAGACAAAGGGGAGAGACAGAGAAAAAAAAAGAAAGACGAAGATAAATGGACAATGAACAATGGACACAATGACCGCCAGGTGTTGAAAACTGACCCAGTACGTAACGTGAAGGCATTAATTTTTGCAATGGGGGAAATCGCGTCATCCAGCCATACATTTTGTCTAAAATCGAATTAAAGTTTACAACGACTGAATTAGGCTTTCAATATAGATCCCAATTGCAACAGAAACAAAGGAGAATCGCCTGGCCAGCGTAGCGAGCTAATGTATGAAGCGAAATGCCAACAGCACTTTGACTGATGACTGGCCGGCAGAAAATAATTACTGAAATGTCACTCGGGTCTGAATCGGTATAGACTATTTCGAATGCATGGCTCTTTTATTCAAGGATTTAAAACGCTTGTTTGTGTAAGAGGGTTTGAGAGAAAGGGAGAAAGAGAGAGAGATATAGAGAAGCAAAGAGAGAGAGAGGGCGAGTAAGCGAAAGAGAGAGAGAGAGAGAGAGAGAGAGAGAGAGAGAGAGAGAGAGAGAGAGAGAGAGAGAGAGAGAGAGAGAGAGAGAGAGAGGAGAGAGAAAGCGAGAGAGAAAGAGAGAGAAAGTATAAAGAAAGAGAAGGAAAGATAGAATGCA
>BOPN01000472.1:375324-377824 GCA_017312705.2 Penaeus japonicus
TTTACTCTGCTCTAATACATATAGTGTGTTCTTTATTTAATTGCTTAACATCAAAATATTTACTATTAAACATATACTCCCACATAAGATATTTATTGGTGTGATGATTGCATAAAGTTCAACTGTGTGTTTTTTATCACAGAAAAACGGTACTTGTGAGAGCTATGTAATAATAATAATTATATATATAATGATATATATCTTGTGCCAACATTGACCTCAATACACATATATTTGAGTGGATGTGGGAGGCATATGTGTGTGTGTGTGTGTGTGTGTGTGTGTGTGTGTGTGTGTGTGTGTGTGTGTGTGTGTGTGTGTGTGTGTGTGTGTGTGTGTGTGTGTTTTTATATGTACGTATGTATGTATGTATGTGGTGGGGTGTATGGGAATGATAGTGTGTGTATGCACATGTACAATTGTACAAGTCTGTATACATATGCATATGAAAAATCCATAGTACCTGCTACCTTAAGAATTAATGTTCCTTCCCAATGAGCCTTACTAATATTATCACAGATCTTCTAAGGCTTGATGTGGTTCAGTATAAATCACGCCCCCTTTGTGGTGGTTCTTCGGTGTCGTAGACGAAGGGGAGAGTAGATGCAGGAGGGGGAGGGGGGGCAGTGAACTTATAGACAAATTAGTCTGAACTTTAATCCGGAAAAATGGCTCTCCATGGTTAATGCTGATTTGGTTCTGTTTGTAATCCGGTGAGGAAATACCCTTTTGCTACCTTATTGGTTTCTTCAGACAGATATACTCATATATAGATATATTTTTTACTCTGGTAAATCTGTATTTACTCTCTCCTTGCCTAGTAATACAACACACAATTAATTATACAATTTCTTAAGAGATTACTCAAATACCTTTGATACATGTGTACTATGACCGATTGTAACTATATTATGGTCTTTATCTAATCCACATATATATATTTCTGACTATTCATTCATCCACTCTTTATTAGATGTATTTAATTTCTTATTCAATAATCACAACCCTAACAAAACTTTAGAGCTATGGCCGCTTGAGAAATACGTAGAGTGGGATTTCCGTATTTCTCAAAAAAATATTCCTCATTGTCGTAACTGTCATATTCATTTTAAGGCAAATTACCTTTTACTGGTTTACTCTTTTACTCACAATCTCTTCTTATTAATTCGCATAAATCAATTTCACTGTATTTTCATAGTATGTGCCTTATCCATATTGGAAATGTCCAGTCTATACGTAAAACAACATGAAAAAATCTTGATATATTGAGACAGCTAGAACATTCTTTTATTGCGGGCATTTTCGAGAGATCACTGGCTTTTCAAATTTACAAAATTTAATTTGTCATAAATGGCAAATATCCAATTAATATATCAACACAGATAACGACATTCTCTCCTCAAATAATGAGAGAAGGCATTTAAAAAAGGGCCTCGTGTCTGGAGGAGCATCATTGTGTGGTCGTATCCCTAGCCCTTTGCCACGGCCGTCGTAAGGTGCAATGAAGGGCAATGGAGATGCCGTAATACTTTTAACTTTCGTCCACTTGCCTTCGTCAACCATCCCCCACACGAAAGCCATGGCCATCGTTTCATTGCTATTTCGTAAAGTGCGTCTGGACAAACCGAAAAGAATGTGACTTGGATGCGACGAGGCAAAGCCGACGGCGAAGACCGTGTGACTAAGTGACTAAGGATACGGATGCTCGTCTCAAACTATGACCCTCTGCATTTCCTGCTGTTTCATTAATCTTCGTCTGGATGTTAATTGACTTGTTTACCATCCCTTCCTCTAGCCAACGTGAATATATTCCCTCCTAGTATTCTTAGAGTGTTCCCCCTTGACTACACAAATAGAATCTCTCCATCGTAGAACTGTCTGCAGCGAGAACCCTCAGAAGTGCGTCGTGCGAGGGCGGCCATTCGCATCCACATCCACCTCCGCCTCCACCTCCGCCTCCGCCGCCGCCGCCACCGTCCACATCCTCGGGGAAATCTTATTCCGGCGTCACTTGCACAGGCCGTCCTCTATCCTGCAGCGGGCGAGGAAGGTGGCGACCTTCCCGCAGGCGACGCCGATGCCCATCGAGAGGATGAGGTAGACGTTCATGGTCATGGCGATGAGCATGAGCAAGGTGGCAGACAGGTAGATGAGGAGGTGGAGGAGGCCGGAGACGGCGAGCCACAGCCCGGTCCACCTGGAGGGAGGGAGTCGTTGTGGAAGAGAGAAGGGAGAACGTGGTGTAAATAGTGAAATTGCACAACTATAACTTGATATGAACACAAAAATTGTCGTTTTCAGGTTTCAATAACGATATGAATACCTTAAAACTGTCATCTTTGGTCAATTGTGTCTCATTAGTAAATAATGATGTAAATTTACATTCGAAAAATCTATCTATGCCAAAACTAAAACATAAATAAACAAAGATACAACAAAAACAGACTTAACAAAATACCCTTAACGATCTCCTCTCATATAGCTGTCAAAACCCTCAACC
>BOPN01000472.1:402824-407824 GCA_017312705.2 Penaeus japonicus
GCTTATTCCTGCCACGGTGTTGAGTTGTATTCTACCTTCCGCAACAGCTATGCATTGTTGCAACGTTACGTTCTTTACTTCCCATTGTGAAACATGTTATTCCTAATTATCATTAATTAATTATCCTAATTAACCATTGCTGCAATATGATAGTGCCTCTGAGCATCTCTCACCCCAACATCACACCCTATGCTCACCATCTACCATACAACTGCACTGATCACCTGCATAAAAAATGAAAGATATAAAAAAAGAGAGATATATCCATGAAGAGTGGTAGGTGGCAAAAACAAGGAAATGTTTGACCCAGCGCCCACTAGGAAAAACAAGCAAAACAAGACGAAGGAACGCCCAGCTGGTCTCTAACTTCAGCCTTCATCGCCAACATAAACCATTGACAACTCTCGTGGTCAGTCCACGGTTATAACCATCCTTCTTTTTTTTCTTTTTAATATTTCTTATCTTTTCTATCTCTTTCTCCTTCTCCTCCTACTTTTTTTCCTTTTTCTTCTATTTATCATTATCATTGTTATTATTATTATCACCATCTTCATCATTATTATTGTTATCATCATTATTGTTACTATTATTATTATTATTATTATCATTATCATCTTCCTTCTTTTAATTCCCGTTCTCCGTCCCCTCCTTCTCCTTCCCCTCTTCCGTCTACGTCTCATTGTTATACTTCTCTTTTTCCTTTTATTTTCCTTTCCTTTTCCTACTACTACTACTACTCTTCTCGTGTGACCCAAAATCTCTACCCCAACCCCCCCCGCGCTAAAGAAAAAAAAATCAAGAACACCACAGAGACGAAAATAATTCTAAAACAAAAAAAAAAAAAAAAAAAAAAGTGATCACATACAGCAACAGCAACAGTATCTCGCGGATGTAACCTTTTTACGTGTCTATTGCATGCAACAAACCTAATCACTCGACCACCGAGGCTCTGACTTTGGCCTGACCTTAAGTTGCTTTAAAACGAGTGCGTGCTTGCGGGTGTAATGCATAACTATGTATATGTATATACGGGAGGAGAGGGAGAAGGGGGGTGGGTAGGAAAGTATTCATGATTATAATTTATATGCATATATAATTCATATTTGTTTTGTGTGAAGTGCTCATTTATGTGTACACTTCATCCCGTACGACACACGCACGCACACACACACATACACATACATACACACACACACACACACACACACACACAATACATTCACACGCAATAAATATGAACATGTACTGCTTTATGCAAGCCCCTATTACAACACACAGACAAAGACACACCCACATTCCCTTGAACACAACGAATGACCTCTGACCTGGCTGGGGTTGCATTCCGACCGGTTCCTCGCTGTGCATGTGATGATGGTCCATCTTAGGTCAGATACCCGGATCTCCGGCACTGAAAAGTTGGAAAGGAAATCATATAAAACGTGGACAACAAACACAAATCAAGATACGTTTATATATCGATCTTTCTACCTTTTTTCCGAGAGGAATGAAATCATAAACAAAAAATAACTTTAGCTATCCCTCAGTAAATAAATTCCTTCTCCCAATCGTTTAACTTTAATTCTTCCTTTTCAATGAATGGAAAGGCATGGCAAGCAACTCCCGGGGCAGAAAACCTAGTAATTCCGTGATGTTTAGCTTACCTATATAACAGGAATTCATGATAAATATCATAAAAAAAAATATGGAGCCTTAAGTTCAAACTGTTTGGAAGAAAGAGAAGAAGATATAGAGCAGAACAGATATCACGGATGATAATAAACAACAAAACTATTCGTTCTAACCAAAAATACATCGCCAAACAGCTGACTTGTATTTGTACAATAACCGACCACGAGACGCAAATGCGCTGTAGTTCAGTCGTGTTAAAGGTAATTAAGGCGCGTCTCTATAGCGAAACCTCCTTTAAGTAGCTGAGTCACCAAGGAAAATTAAGGTGTGAACGAGCTGCTGGAAGGCATTGTCTCGGTTGCTGTCAGTGATGGCAGTGTTGGCTCCACGAGGGAAGGTCGAGTAGCTGGTGCAACTTCCTGATTTGCGGTCGTGGCTATTGTCAGCTGGAAGTGGCTTTTGTTAGTTCGGGTTTTACCTTTCCTTCTTATCTCTTTTATCTTATTGTTCTTTTGTGGAGTTAATGAAATATTCACCCACTTGTAGAGCTGTTGTGCGTGAAAGTTTATGTGCAAATATGTGCTTGTGTTTATGTATAAATGTCTATATAGCTTATACGAATATATGCGATGATTAAAAAACAACAGTGACATTGCTAATAAAAGAGTAAACTTAATTACTAATCTTCAACAAATTCGCACACCTACCAAGGCAAGACACGTCTGAAAGCGACTATCTCCATTGTTCTAATGCATTTTTACGAAAACACACACACACACAAAAAAAAAAAAAAATCTTGAGAATTAGACCGCGTTCTTAGAGCATCTGTAATACGATTAACTGTCGCAAAATTCGAAAGTCGATGTATTTCTTGATGCTCAGGAATTGGAAAAGCCAGAAAGAACTTCACTTAGGCTGTACGGTAGATGGTTCCCAATGACTAATCGAATTTCACCAAGTATTGCTCTCACAAAACGAGGCAATTGGCTGCTGTTGCACTGTAGTGATAGGAACAGCCAAAGATGAGGGTGCAATATTTTTGGACCTACCGAACAGTAAGCTGGTTGAGTTCCAATAGGTCTAGTATGAAGCTATGCACTAACCTCTCTGAAGTGCTCGCTGCAATTCTCTCAACCGTAATTCGAACGTTTTCCCTCAACCAGTTTCTGAATTTACTCAACATCGTGTCCGAGTTACGTCCATGGCCCTCCTTCGCAACAGGCATCCTCACCTACCCGCCGGTGCATGGAACGAGCAATCCGATAGCAAGCAGCAGTATCCTTTCACGCTGTCTCCATAAACTTTGATATTTTTTTCTTCTTTTTCCACCCAAGTCTTGCATGAAATTTAAAGCTGGTTACCTGTTTAAATTTCTTCTGAATTTCTGTTGTAATATGACTTTTTAAACTAAACTTCGTCGAAAATGCATGGAAACGAATCACGTTTTTTTTTCCTTTCTTTCTTTCTTTCTTTTTGTGTGTGCGTGTGCATGCGTGCGTGTGTGCGCATATAGATACAAACACACACCCAATAAACTATCCATGCCACTCCCGCCATCCCTACGCGGATATCGTAGAATCGGGCCAAATATACCACCATGTGCATGACAGAGCGGAAGCCTCGTCATGTCCTGAGCAGAATAGCACGGTTCATGCGCCACATCTGAGGCACTTGAGGCAATCGCCCTTACGACTCCTCTTTCTGGGTATCTGCCTGGCTCTGGCTCGGGCGCTGTTAGGCTATTGTCGTGTGTCATTTTATCTTTATTGCTCTATTGTGTTTCTTTCTCCCTTTCTCACCTTTTTTTTTCAATTTCTTTCTCTACCTCCTCCCCTTCCCCTTCTCTCTTCCCCTTCTCCCTTCCTCCCCCTCAACCTCTCTCTCTCTCTCTCTCTCTCTCTCTCTCTTTCTCCCCTCTCTCTCCTCTCTTCCTCCCCTCTCTCTCCTCTCTTTCTCCCCTCTCTCTCCTCTCTCCCCTCTCTCTCTCTCTCTCTCTCTCTCTCTCTTCTCCCTCTCCCTCTCCCTCTCCCTCTCCCTCTCCCTCTCCCTCTCCCTCTCCCTCTCCCTCTCCCTCTCCCTCTCCCTCTCCCTCTCCCTCTCCCTCTCCCTCTCCCTCTCCCTCTCCCTCTCCCTCTCCCTCTCCCTCTCCCTCTCCCTCTCCCTCTCCCTCTCCCTCTCCCTCTCCCTCTCCCTCTCCCTCTCCCTCTCCCTCTCCCTCTCCCTCTCCCTCTCCCTCTCCCTCTCCCTCTCCCTCTCCCTCTCCCTCTCCCTCTCCCTCTCCCTCTCCCTCTCCCTCTCCCTCTCCCTCTCCCTCTCCCTCTCCCTCTCCCTCTCCCTCTCCCTCTCCCTCTCCCTCTCCCTCTCCCTCTCCCTCTCCCTCTCCCTCTCCCTCTCCCTCTCCCTCTCCCTCTCCCTCTCCCTCTCCCTCTCCCTCTCCCTCTCCCTCTCCCTCTCCCTCTCCCTCTCCCTCTCTCTCCCTTTCCCTCTCTCTCTCTTTCCCTCTCCCTCTCCCTCTCCCTCTCCCTCTCCCTTACCCTTTTCCTTATCCTTTCCCTCCCTCTCCCCCCTTCTTCTCTATCCCTCTCCCTCTTTCTTTATGTCGCCTCTATCTTTCTCCCTAAATCCAATACTGGAAAGACTGCTATACCAAAACCAACATCTAACTCGTATTCCCGATCAGCAGTGAGCGCCTGCCCTTGGTTGGGTATTCCCCCAGCTGAGATCCTCATACGGGTTCTGTAGGAGTCTGTGCTTGGACTGGACCGACGAGTTTTTGCCTGAGTATCCTGAAGTTATGATGAAGTTATGAAGAAGCATGCATGAACATATCTTTGAGATGGTCTATAGGTCTATACCAGGACATAGCCTTTAAGTCCCTATTGTGTTTGTATATGTCTGTCTGTCTCTGTCTGTCTCTCATCCTCCTTCTCTCCGTCCTTCTTTCCCTCTTCCTCCCCTTCTCCCTTCTCTCCAATAGCCTCCTGCAAGCAAGTACATGGAAATTCCCTCTGCAATCCTTATTGGGAAGAGAGGGAGAGGAAGGAGAGAGGTGGGTGGGGGAGGGGGAGAGGGAGGGAGGGAGGGAGGGAGGAAGAAATGAAGGGAGAGAGAGAGAGAGAGCGAGAGAGAGAGAGAGAGAGAGAGAGAGAGAGAGAGAGAGAGAGAGAGAGAGAGAGAGAGAGAGATGAGAATGAACTAATAACTCAAACAGGAGATAAAGCAGGGAATAAGTTTTTCGTCCAGAAGGCCAAGAAAAAGGATAAAAACGACAAGCAACCGCTACTATATTTATCGCTTGTAAGGACTTGCCAGGAGTGGGGAGAGGGGGAGGGGGTGTCCTTTGTGCCTCCTACCTGTCCAAGTCCTTGGAA
>BOPN01000472.1:417824-440324 GCA_017312705.2 Penaeus japonicus
CATGACAAATTTAAAAGTAAATGCACTTCTTACATCCTCAAACCAGGTTAATCAAATTCAATATTTCAACATTTGAAGGATGATAATTTCTTTGTTTCTAAAACCACCTGTTCTCTTATTACAAGTTTACACTAGAATCTATAATAGGTTACCTGATCTTAATCTTACAGTGGGAAGTTAATTAGTGATATATATGACATGCAGATATTCCATTGTACAGTTAATATTTTGAACACTAACCATCCCAATGAATGGACACTGAGATCTGATATAAAAAAGGGATTACTATAACTACTTCTTGAGCCTAAAAATACTTCTATGTGATAACTGGATATCTAAAAGAAAACTGAAAAATAACCAGTAAATCATTACTTTACAACAGTGTTACATATGCTCCAGAGGAATTTAACTATGACATTTTCCATCATTTTCAAAAGAGAAATATTAACCAGGAATTGTCCATGACTTAATCAAGCTTTGAGTTTTCATTTAAAATCTGTCATGATACTGGGGAATAATCGCACCTGAATAAGTATAAATAATTACGAAAAAAAATTTAAACAAGAAAGGGAGACAACACAAACAAAAATGAAGAGGCATCTGCATTACATATTTTCTATTCCTATGGTTCAAACATTACAGTCAATATCATGATCTTTTTTTATAAATTTTTAGTATAACTAGTAATTGGTTTGAATTTCTACAACTAAACTTCAATGTAATGTAGCAAGTAATTGAAGTAACCATGACTGCATTTTTCCCATCCCAAAACAACCATAATATATTTTTAGCATTTTGTTTCTTTGTGAGAATAAGGGACTCTCTGTTAGTACAGCACAGCCAGATGCCATTATGAAAATGTAATAGT
The DNA here is from genome assembly GCA_017312705.2 of Penaeus japonicus. NCBI lineage: Eukaryota > Metazoa > Arthropoda > Malacostraca > Decapoda > Penaeidae > Penaeus > Penaeus japonicus. The sequence continues at coordinate 418,693 of BOPN01000472.1, forward strand.
TTTCCAATATTTTCTACAATTAACAATACAATACTAACTCTCCCTTTTCTATCATGTCAAAAAGACTAGAGTGAAAAAAAAAAAAAAATTCTTTGCAACTTGGAATTCTGTACAAAACAACACTGTGATCCGTTGTTCTTACCAGGAGCTGCCTTTGTCTGTTCTATCTATAATTACAGGCTAGCACCAACTCTGTACAAGAATATTTATGCGATTACATTGAAACATTACCGGAGAATTGAAATCACAATTACACACCTTCTTTGATCCTGTGTTAGCCTCATCCAACATGAGAGAGAAAAAAAGATCAATCTAAACAGTGAACACATGTAAAAATCATTTTGTATTCCCTTCCAAACGATCCTTTATTCAGATGAGCATATATAAATCTGCTGATATCATCTTTTGACTACTTTCCTCTTGTTGTAAGGCTTCCAAATAAGAGTTAAAATTATACAGTAACAAATCTTAATAATGCCTAGCCCTTACTACAACTTCAGAAACAAGCCAACAACAAGTAATGGATGGATATGATGAGTATATAGGATATGATGATCAAGAGATATGCTTCTAGAGAGTCCACCTTCTCAATGAAAGATCACCCTGTTTTACAATGTTTTCAATTCTTTAACATTTCTAGAGAATGTAATGCACTAGGTTGTGTCTACTGGACTGGATACATTTTGCAATGACTGGTAGAACTTTACAGATAAAAAGAATCTAAAGCAATCTTTACAACAGATATAGTTCTCTGTCTCCGCAGATGAAAGCAAAGGACATTGGGTTATCTTCTCCTCATCTAAAACTCAATATTGTCTGGATCACAACTTGATAAAGTTCTACGCACAAATGTTAGTATGATGTTCATAAACCTAATTTCACAACACAGCCAATATACAAGTGCAACATTAATCTACTCTGCAAGGCTTCAGTTCCCAGCATTAAAGTAAAATAATAATAACAATAATAATAATAATGATAATAATAATAGTAATAATAATAGTAATAATAATAATAATAATAATTATTATTATAATAACAATAATAAATAAGAATCAAAGAAAAATAAAATAACAATAATAATAGTCAAAATAATTCTACTGGCAAAAACAAAAATATTATCAGATATCACAATCCATGCCCAGTTATGGGCAGACATACAGAAAGAAGTGTTAACTTTTTAAGTACATAAAAAAAACTAAAATAAGAATAAAAATTAATATACAAAAAACTTTCAGTTGTAACAAAACAAATTCAACACAATTAGCCAAAAAGTAGATTCTTCAGTCTTCTTACAACTACAGCTATAAAGAAAAAAGAAAAAGAAAAAAAAAAAAAAAAAATCCTAAAGATTTACATATGCTTAAAAGTATGAATCTAATTTCTAATATCATTATCTAATAATTATCTGCCTAAATATATATTTAATAATTATGTGTCAAAATTAACCTACAAATAACAAAAAGGAAAAAACTATGTATATAAATAGAAGGACTTATCAAGATATAAAAAGAAAAAATTGATTCATGGCTAAAATTGAGCTTAGAAATCTATACAGAAAGAGACCAACTCTTGAAAACTTTTAAAATGAAAAGGAACTTTTTATTAAAAATAATGGACCATACCACTATACAAGGAAATAAGTTCTTTCCTAAAGAAAAATAGAAAATAAAAAAAATAAACAAATATAATCAGGAATACAAAAAAGCCACTTCATAAAAAAAAAAAAAAAAAAAAATCTAACACAGGAATAATACAGTTGTTTAATTATGAATATACTGACAATTCAATCATAAAAAAAAAACTACTTCTAAGATTTCATTCCTGATGAGCAAGATTTTCCTATCTTCCTATATGGCACCGAGTTTAATATTTCGGAAAATAAAGAGGCAGGATTAAATATAATTACACAAAAAGAGAGAGAGAGAGAGAGAGAAAGGAGACAAAAGCAAAGGAGGAAACAAATACTAGTCTTTTGTTTGTACTGTGCTGACGGAAGTTGCCCAAATCTCCTATGATGCAACAATCAATCAAAATCATTTACCATTACCCAATCTTCCATTGAATTCTACTGACATTTCCATCTCATTACACACTTTTCCAGTAAATCTCAATCAATTAAACAACTCATTTCCACGTTATCCATTACACTATATTCTATACTACACTCCATCTCATTCTTGTAATGATAACCACCAATATTCCCTACCTTTTCAACTTTTCCACTATGATGGGGTCTGAGCAAGAAATCAAATCATCTCGGAAAAAGTTAACAGACAGAAATGAAATAAAAGTCTGAGTCTAACAAACATCAAAACCCACATCGAAATGCCCAATAAACAATTAACAAAATTTACAACTTTTGAGATCAAGCAAAATACCAGGTTACAATGAAAATATAATAATGAATGACAGGAAAAACATTTATTAGTAATACTAAAGAATTTGAAAATGATATAATATCAAAGTAAAGCTAGTTCTAATCACTAAATATTACCGTTCTCAATCACCTCGGAAATATTTGTGAAGGTGATGATAAGAAGTCTGTGTGGGAATATAAACAAATGTACAAAAATAATGAAAATATCAATGTTGAAAATAAAAATAACAAATCAATAATAATACTGAAAATAAGAATAAATATCATAATAATAACAATAATGATAAGATTAAAAATAAATTATGACAATGATAATGGTAATGATGATAATAACTAATGCTATTAATTGTAACAATAATAATAATAATAAAAGTAATAATAATCATAGAAGTAATAAGATTTTCTTTTTTAATAATGATGATAATAATAGCAATAATAGTAGTAAAATAACAATAAGAAAATCAATAATGACAATTATAATAATATTAATACCAATGGTAACAGCAATATAATTCATAACATCAATAACAATGATAATAGTAATATAAATAATAATAATAATAATAATAATAATAATAATAATAATAATAATAATTGTAATGAAAATGACAATGATAATAATAATAATATTTGAATAATATTAATAACAATAATACTGATAATGATAATCATAATAGTGAAAACTAAATTGATAACATTGATATTAAAAGGCAATAACAGATATTGCAATTACTAAAATAACCACATTTACTGTTATCTTTAATATTCATAATTAAGTCTCACAATTAGACAATTTTCAAAAACTTAATTAAACCCATAACAGGATTATCATTTTTTCAATTAACTCTTAATCAGATCTCCATGAAATAACACACACCTCCAAGCGAACACAGAGTCCAATATGCTGATCATGCAATCATATTCACATATCAAATTCATGCCTACCTCTAAATGTATCATTTTATCTAAATAAAATGTCTTAAGGATGGATGTGGCTATAGTAATTCTCATCTTCACTTAAATAATAAGCTTCTCTGCAATACCAGCAGAGTTCCAATAGTCTAAAACCTCCACAACTTAAAAAACATTATGAAAGTGTATTCTACCTCAAGGAGCTGCTTATCAAAAACTATGATTTAGTAATCCTAACACGAGTCTCTTTAAAAAATAGCAGAACTCGGCAGGCTGGACTATGTTAAGGAATCAGCAAAGGCAAGGCTTGGCAACAGGGGGCCCTTGGGAAGACATGGAACTTTCCTCGGCGATGCTGAACGAAAAAAGAGAAGGCCTCTCTGCTGACTGCCTGCACTTGTACATGCGCATGAGCAGTGATGGGGAAATAGGGGAGAACGACTCGCCCCAGCTGATCCCTTTACATGTCCATTGCTCGCCCTCATGGTTTGAACTTGACCAGTGGTATATTTTTCGAGTTGAGGCACTTGTCGCACACCCACTCAGCATACACCTCACCCGTCAGCAGGTGGTATGCGCCCTCTGTCAATCCTGTGCAAACCCTGTTGGAATGAGAGGTTCATAACTGATATATCCTGAGACAAGTTCCTAATAATTTAGCTTCTTATGATGATTTATTGATGATACAGACATATACAAAGCTATCACAAGATTACTCTTATTTTAAGTGAATACACACATATAACCATGAAAACTTCTAAAGTAATGCCAAGCCTATAAAAAATGTTAAATATTGAAAAAAAGGATCAGGTATTAGGTACAAGTAACATGATTTGCTAACCACAAAAAAGGTCTAATATTATGTTTTATGTCTCACATGTTTGCCAAGGCTATTTCTTTGCTATAACAGTGTGCAATGGCTTACGATATAATGCAGATGTGGTGCATCTGGTTAAAGAAATGAGTTATATATCTTATATATATATATATATATATATATATATCTTATATATCAAAATCTTTATCATGAAACTGGTGAAAATGAGGTACAGTTTGCCTTGTGCAAACCTAAGCATGCCTAAACATAGGACAAATATTCTATAGGGATTAATCAACAAATGAAATTAATCTGATAGGTAGTTTTGATAACATCCACCAAACCACAAATCAAATTCAAATTTTGAGAAAATGTGGGAAGCCCTGATTAGGCACTCTATCTTTCTTGTTTTTTCCAAACTAGTGGTATGAAAGGTGACAGCCCAGCTTAAGCCTGAAAGATGGGTATCATGCAATATCAGAAACTCTTTGCTGGTGAAGCATGCTCACAATCAATAAGTTTTATGATCATCATAGCACTAATTTCTGAGCTACATGTTTCAAAAGTAAGCCTAAACCATTGACTTGAGATATTTTTAAGTGGAGCATATGGGTGTGTTTTTTGACAAATATTTTTGACAAATGACAAAAATTATTTCTTCGCTCACTGCATCGACGATACTGTAAACTACCATAAGAGAAACTTTTTTTAGTGTTATTTATATGTCCGCATGATTTAAAGCCCCTTGCAGTGTGACGTCATCACTAGGTGGACATGGAAAAAAAATGTTTAACAGAGGTTATCTCGATAAATTTTTCTGGGTTAAGACACTTTTTATCTACACTTTTAATGCAATTGTCTATTACTTAGTATCATTTGAAAAAGCAATAAAAGGGCTATTTTTTGGCTAAATGATTATCTTTTCTTTATTACAAATAATGGAATTATAAAAAGCTGAAAATCAAAAGTTTAAAATTTTTATTATATTTTCTACTCAGTAACTAAACAAGAAAAAGCAATTTCCTCATACCTTTTTTTAGAAATGTGTGAAAAATATATATGGATTTTTTTTAACCCAATGCATGCAGGTGTCACGACATACATGACAGCACCAATTAGGCCTAAAAGACGAATGTCAATGGGTACGTGACGCATTATGGCTGTAATGACGCTAGCTCCGGAACTACAGGGTTTCAAAGTCTGGATAATCCTGTATGTTATGATAGATTTCCGGAAAGAAAAATTTGGGCTAGTCTGTGCTACCTTGAGGGTAGTAAAAACACATTACCCGTCCCTCTAATCTTTAGCCGGTCCTGCTAGGTGTCATAGACCACCCATCCTGACGACCAGTTGGGTCATTGGGTGAAAGCAATTGGCTGAATATTATAGGCTGCATTAAATTTCAATTTTTTTTTAGGATTTTCAAAATAAATCACACATAAAAAAGTTATGACCCAAACTTCATGAACTTCACATGATATCATACGTGGATACATGCAAATAACATATCAAAATTTCAAGTCTATAGCTCTTCAGAAAAAAACACCCATATGCTCCCCTGATGGGCATGTGAGCACAGCCAGGAGCACAGAAAACACATTTTCTATACCCCTTATTTCTAGCCAGTGCATTATGTAAAAAAAAATGTCTTTCCCCTCTCCCACCCTCTCATGCAAACTTTCGTCACCATTGCCCTCCAGGTCCTTATTGGATTAAACAGATTTTCTGTCTCAAAGTGACAAGATTCCATTCTAAGCTTGCATTGGCACACCTTAGTCTCTTCCTCTGAATTTCTGCCATCATGCATACAACAAATTTAGCCTGAAACCTTAATTCAATGTAACATCAACTGACTTTGCATCAGACACATCACCAACATAGGCCTGCTTGCTCTGATGTCATCAAGGCTTCCTGCATTTTTAAGAATTCAAATTTTGTTCTGTGGTACACTTGAGAGGCTGAAACTATTTGTTGGATGAAATCAAAAAAATTATGAGAATCATTAAATGATACTAAGGAATAAAGTTTGGCCAAATAAAATTGAAGATCTTAACTGCAGCAATAGAAAAAGCACACCATAGGTAGTAAACTTAATCAAAACTAAAAACAAAAAATATGCTTGTGACTATGAATATATATATGTATATATATGTATATATATGTATATATATGTATATATATGTATATATATGTATATATATATATATATATATATATATATATATATATATATATATATATATATAATAAAAATCAAAGACAGAAAGAGACCAATACCGAATAAACCAATAACTGGCTAATACTCACCCGACTCCAACACAGTTACTGGAAGGGTTCCAGCCTGTGTATAAGTCTCTTACCTGTGGAACCAGAAGTTGCATCCAGACTCACAGAGGATTGCCTGATCGTTGTCATGGACCTCCTTGTGGCAGATCCCGCAAGGGTAGATCGGCGGAGCATTGGGGTTTTGAGGATTGAAGACCATCGGCTGGTCGGGCGGGTAAACCTAAAATTATTTTGTGAATCAGGGACCTACACGCGCAGAGATTGGCCCAATGTTTCTTTTCTTTTCATTCTTAATGTGTGGGTATTTTTTCCTTCCTTTTTTTTTTTTTTTTAGTTATGAATGAAAGGGGGAAAAAAATTGTCCAGACAGGAAAACAAAGTTAGGGTCCAACTCCGCTAAACATCCTGAATTGAGCTAATGCAGTTAGTGCTCAGGCTACCATAGTGATAAGTACTTGCACAAGGACTACATTAAAGCACAAACAATAAATCTTCAAAATACAGTACCTCTCAGGCTTTCACACAAAACAAAAAATTACAGAAATACAAAAATTACTTTAGAAAATATCTACCATCGTTAGTACATTTTTGGGAGCAGGGGGAGGTTTGAGGAATATATGAGATGATGCATTCATTCAAAAACTTATGGATTAGTTTGTTGTCATTTTTCTAGTCATTAGTGAATTAGTGATTTTGGTTCTTTGTGACAAAGTTTTGATGAACTAGCAGTTACAACGAGATGATTATTATGCAAAACTAATAAAAAGATGTTATTCTACAGATATGGCCAATATTAGGTACAGTAGATGCATTAATCATAGGACACAAAATAGGACACAAATTCAAATCTATCATAAATGGTCTTACGATAATCTAACAACACATATATAACATATACAACTACTTTGTTACCTAAATAAAATGACAATAAATTCTACATGTGATATACAAATACAAAAGAGAGTGAGTGACTGTATGCTTGTGCTTTTATTTGTTTATTTGTTTTTGTTTGTGTGTGTGTGTCTCTGTACGCATGTGTGCGTGCATGTGCATATATGTGTGTGAGTGTGAGTGTGAGTGTGAGTGTGAGTGTGAGTGTGAGTGTGAGTGTGAGTGTGAGTGTGAGTGTGAGTGTGAGTGTGAGTGTGAGTGTGAGTGTGAGTGTGTGTGTGTGTGTGTGTGTGTGTGTGTGTGTGTGTGTGTGTGTGTGTGTGTGTGTGTGTGTGTGTGTGTGTGTGTGTGTGTGTGTGTGTGTGTGTGCGCGCGCGCGCGCGCATGTAATTATATGTCATGCATGATTACATCGAAAAAGAATTTAACACAAATAAAAAATATATAGAATTGAAACATGATATTCTATATAAAGACATTCTTTATCTTTGATAAATATCTTATGAAAATCTCATTAATAAATATGACAAACAACTATATGGTTAAGTAAATACTACCATAGAAACAGAATTCTATCATTAAATAACATGACAAAATATGTACTGTTCTATACAGTAAAAGAATACAAGAGTAAATAATAATAATAATAACAATAATAATATTAATAATAATAAAAACAACAATGATAATAATAATGATAATAATAAAAAAAGAATAATAATGACAATGATAATAATAATGACATTAATAAAAATAATAATAATGACATTAATAAAAAAAAAAATAATGACAATAATAATAATAATGACATTAATAAAAATAATAAACACCACAGTAAGAACGATTTCAAATAATGATAAAAATAGCAGTTACTAGTAATAACAATTACAATCCAAAAACATTAGTGGCAACACAAACAAATACGGAGGTTAAAAAACTAACAGTAGTGGTTGGGAACAATGAGAGAAATCCACACGATATTTATCTAATCCTTGGTCGGACTCAGATTTTCTATGCACACAGGATTAAATTCAACCTTGGATTAAGTGAGCTATAATGCTATTACCAAAGAATAATAACTGAAATCAGCACAGTCATTATAATCACAGGATTAATAATAACTGTAACATCAATAATAATGATGATAATAAAAATAATAATAATAATAATAATAATAATAATAATATTAATGATAACAATAATGATAATAATAATAGCAATAATAATAATCATTATCATAATAACAAAATCAATAACTAAAACAATGGTAGTAGTAATAACAATAATAACAATAATAATAATAATAATAATAATAATAATAATAATAAAATAACAAAAACAATAACAATGATGATGATAATAATTACAATAATGATGATGATGATGTTATTGATGGTGATGGTGATAATGATGATAATGATGATGATGATAATAATAAAAATATAATTTTAATAATTAATAACAATAACAGCAATAACAATAACAATCTAATGATCATAAGAATATAAATAATAATGATAACAATAATAATAATAATAATAATAATAATAATAATTATAACAATAATAATAATAATAATAATAATTATAACAATAATAATAATAATAATAATAATAATAATAATAATAATATCAGCAATACTAAAAAATGGTCATAGAAATCAACTGTTCCCATGTATCTTAATAAAAAATCTGAACACTCACCTTTCCTGAGCTGACTGGCATGGGCTTAGGACCCATGTTTGGTCCTTGGCCATTGTTCATTCCTGGACCATTGTTCATCCCTGGACCGCTCATGGGAGGCATCGGGCCATTCATGGCCCCCATGCTTGACATCTGGCTCATAGTTGTCATGGGCATCCCAGGGCCCGACATGGAGTTGTTCATGCTCATGCCATTCATGTTGTTCATATTCATGGGGCCTGACATGTGTCCATTCATGGGTCCATTCATTGGGCTGTTCATGGGCCCATTCATGGGACCTCCCGGGCCCATGGGTCCACTGATAGGCCCGTTCATAGGTCCTCCAGGTCCCATTGGTCCACTCATGGGCCCGCCCGGTCCCATGGGGCCTCCAGGACCCATTGGCCCATTCATGGGTCCTCCCATCCCCATATTCTTCATATTCATATTATTCATGTTGTTCATGTTATTCATGTTGGCCATGTAAGGCATGCCCATGGGCCCCATTGGGCCATGGTTCATGGGTCCTGGGCCAGGGCCGGGGCCAGGGCCAGGACCCGGCCCCATGCTGGATGAGGAGGAGACAGACGAGGGAGTGTCATCGAAGGGGTTCGAGGCCACAATCGTGTCTCCGTAACCTGAAATCACAGACGAGTGTTGGTGTATTCGTTCCTTGCGTCTGCAGGGTTTTATGAAGGTCTGTTGTTCTAAAAAGGGAAATAGGATGTCCAATAATGAATAGGTTAAGGGAAAAAAAAAAAGGAAAAAAAGTTACACAGCAGGTAAGGTAGGCCTATAGTGCTATCTAGGCTGGTACAGGATGTACACTACAATGGAAATAAGCTCAAAAGTCACAAGTAAGACAAGACAAGTCAAAACAAAAATTTACAGCATGGTAAAGGTAGCAACCTATTATATCATTACATTACTTACTTGTACTTTAAAGAATACTCCATGCTTTTTACAACTATTATTCACTTGCCACAAAATCTGAAATCTTTATCCTCCTCGCAGAAGAGAATCAAAGATCCCTATTGAATAATATTAAAATAATCTATGTACAATCCATGAATGGCTGCTGAAAGAGATCCTATGTACACACGTAAGGCCTAAGATTCTGACAAACTAGACAGACCAGACAGACAGTAAAACAGACAGCCTGGACAGCAAGACGCACTGCCTTCCCAGGCTGTGATGAGGTGAAAGGGAGAGGTGGGGAGGGGCATAAAGGGCAGGGTAGAATGGGGAGGGGAGGAGGGCGAGTGGAAGAATATTGAAAAGCGGAATAGACTAACAACTCAAAATACAGCTACGCTTTTCGTCATCCAATGCAAATTACAGATTTACTGAAGAGGAACTCAAAAGATATGAACAAGAATACTCACAGAATGGCCCATCAATTGAATGAAATGCTGCTTAATAAAAAGAAAACTCATTATATATAAAATTTTGAAAATTCTTTGGGTTAACAGAATTTCACAGAACAGAAAGTTTCCTTACCTAAAGGGATATTGTTTTAGCTTTGGTAAAGCAGGACCATTCATCAAAAAATGATGATAAGTAAATAAAATTATCATTAAAAAAAATGTAATGATAACAAAATTACAACATTTCTGAATACGTAAGTGAAAAGAAAGTAAGAAAAAATACAGAATTGAAAAATTTCATGAAAAAACTCTGAACCATACCTATTTTGAAATTGTACAGCAGATTCATAGATTGTAGATACCTGACTACTGATGTATTTGAAAAATATATATATAATTCCAATAACATTTTTATACTTATAATCAGAGAGCAATTTTGAGTTACAATAAAAGTATATTCTTTAGAAACAAAACAAAGATACAAAATGTATTAGCAGATCATTTACAAAAATGTTACACATTAGTTCCAAGGTATTCCCATTCTAATACTAATTGTGAGAACAGAATGACAATAAAACAAGAAGAGCAGAAAAGAAGAGAAGAAAGAAAATCTGATTGGAATGAGAAAGAAAGAGAAAAAAAAGGTAACAGGAATGGAGTAGAAAAGTAGGAATGGAAAGGAGAGGGAAAATTAACAGAGAAAGAAATAGAGACTTACAGACTGGAAAATGAGAAATATAGAGGAAGCAGACAAACAGAAAAAGAGTGCCAAAGAGACAGAAGGATGGATAGATAAAGAGCGAGACAGAAAAATTAAGACAGACAAACAGAGAAGGAGAGAAAGAGACAGAGATGCACAAACATATACAGTAAAAGAGAGAGAGAGAGAGAGAGAGAGAGAGAGAGAGAGAGAGAGAGAGAGAGAGAGAGAGAGAGAGAGAGAGAGAGAGAGAGAGAGAGAGAGAGAGAGAGAGAGAGAGAGAGAGAGAGAGAGAGAGAGAGAGAGAGAGAGAGAGAGAGAGAGAGGGAGAGAGAGAGAGAGCGAGAGAGGGAGAGAGAGAGAGAGAGAGAGAGAGAGAGAGAGAGAGAGAGAGAGAGAGAGAGAGAGAGAGAGAGAGAGAGAGAGAGAGAGAGAGAGAGAGAGAGAGAGAGAGAGAGAGAGAGAGAGAGAGAGAGAGAGAGAGAGAGAGAGAGAGAGAGAGAGACAGAGAGAGACAGAGAGAGACAGAGAGAGAGAGAGACAGAGAGAGAGAGAGAGAGAGAGAGAGAGAGAGAGAGAGAGAGAGAGAGAGAGAGAGAGAGAGAGAGAGAGAGAGAGAGAGAGAGAGAGAGAGAGAGAGAGAGAGAGAGAGAGAGAGAGAGAGAGAGAGAGAGAGATTTGTCTTTTAGATTGTGTTGCACTCCTTTTTCCACCAACCATGCAACAGTAGCGAGCCTACCCCCTCCTGCAGCATTATGTACAGTATTTCCCTTGTTTGCATCCAAGGCACTCAGATCAGCACCATATTCAAGAAGTAATGCTAATATATGTATATGGCCACGACTTGCAGCATAGTGAACAGCACGAGATTCTGTTTGGGAGAAGTTGAGTATTTTGTTAAATATATATCCAAACCTGTGGACACTGTGAAAAAGCTGAATGACAGCACAAAATTTAAATTGAATTGCCTAAGACTTTATCTTGCCTCCGGATGTGCTATCAGCAGGTGTATTAACCCATCCCCGACGGGGGAATTCTAGCCTTGAATGTCCAAATGCCGGGGCGTTCGAATTATTAGGCCTAAATCAATTGAATGGCTGGCACAATACTGTGCCGCCCGGCCACTGGGCTTTTGAATGCACGGTACACATGCTGTACCACCCGTCCAGAGAGGGTTAAGACCAATTGGCCAGTAAACCTCAGTCATTTCCATGTATATAACAAAAATGACATTTTGTTAGATGGGTATGCATTTCATACCTTTTTCTTTATTTTTTGCATGAATTCGTGAAAATTTCGCCTGCCATATCATATTCAGTTGTAAGCTTTGTTAAGAATAACATATTTATTATCAATAACATTTAAGTCACTGGATTGAATTCAACAGCATTGTCCAAAAAGTATCAAAATCATCTCTATCATGATTTTCATCATATTTCATCTTGAGGAGGTATTCATCTCAACTGCCATTTGAAATAAATCAGAACTATGAATTCAAGGCTGCTCTGTGGCAAAGGCAGCCAATCAATAACTTTAAAACCCAGATTGCACTTGCATGGAAAAAAGTATTCCTATTTCATTCCATCAAGAGAATTGCTTTATAATATTTAATAAACATGCTGTCTTTTATCTTCTACATATCCCTTTAAAAGTAGTGTTAATTCTGTTATATGTTTGGGCATCACATTAACTGAAGCTCCTTCTCTATTCTTGATAAAATTTAGTTTCTCAAACAGATGACCCTGCGTCACACTCGTGTGACACAGCTAAATTCCCGATGCCGGGGCGTCATGCCAGTGTGACGTTTCCAATGCAATATTGCAATGGCCCGGCGTAGGGGTTTTCGCGTAGCGTGTGCCCCATCGGGAAAGGGTTAAGGGCATGGACCTCCCCCACCCTGACTATGTCACAGCCCCACCGTGAGCACGATCCTTGATAGAGTTTTCTGTCATAAGCCTATCAAGGAGAAAGAGGAGAGGAACATTACAGCAATCACGCCACTGAATAGTAAAACCTACTTCATGGATGGTTCTGTAGACCCCATCACCCCCACTGCAGGCGCCAGTTTTGCAGCAATGCCTCCTCGCTCCAGGCAGAGTCAGTCGCTATTATGCCTAGCCCATGCAGCCTAGACGGACGGGCATGTTGTCATACACACAGATTCTAGGGCCGCCATTGACAGCCTGCAACAAAGCACGCCCCTTGATAATGTTTATCTTGTAACCACAATTCTCACCATTGCTCAGAGAATCCTGGACCAGGGTAGACACATCATTATTAACTGGATCCCAAGCCATGTTGGTATTGAAGGGAACGACTTAGCTGACAGAAGAAGGCAGGAAGAAACCCTTGAGTGATCTTGTGGTGCATCCTAGCCAGGAACTGCTAAGGAGTAAAACGATGGTTGCAGGGCAGGTCGGTGCCCTGCAGCGACATAGAGAGTAAGTGAGAACCTCCCTCTCGGCCAGCTGGTACTCAGACGCCACAGGCTATGAGTCGCTGATACTCTCTCCTAGAATATCAAGGTGTGCTGAAGTCAATCTGCACAGACTGAGAATAGGCTACCCTTGTGCGTGGGAAATCATACCCACTATTGGGCAAGATGAGTGACGCTGTGAGCATTGTGGCGCGCCGGACGCCAAATTAGAGCACTAACTGATGGAATGCGAGCACACTCGCTTCCTCAGGCAGGGCCCAGAGACGAAAGCTGCCGGGCTGGTTAGATAGCTATGCCTGTTACTTGTCCCCTGGCAACTGGAGCGCTTACAGGCAATCCGACCGCCATGGTAAGAGTTCAGTTATGATGATCAGATGAGTCAGCACTTATAACTGATAGAGACCGGGCCACCCCATCCACACAGCCCGGGCAAAGCGACGTCTTCGCAAATCTCTCTGAACTGAGCTGAATTGAATTCAGCGATGATGATCAGATAAGATTAGATAAGATGAGTCAGCACTCATAGCTGACAGAGGCCGGGCCGCCTCGTGCATATAGCCCAGGCTAAGCAACGCCTTCACAAATCTGTCTGAACTGAACTGAGAGAGGGAGAGAGAACAAGAGAGAGAGAGAGAGAGAGAGAGAGAGAGAGAGAGAGAGAGAGAGAGAGAGAGAGAGAGAGAGAGAGAGAGAGAGAGAGAGAGAGAGAGAGAGAGAGAGAGAGAGAGAGAGAGAGAGAGAGAGAGAGTGTGTGAGAGTGAGAGTGAGTGTGAATGTGAGTGTGAATGTGCATGAATGTGTGTGAATGTGTGAATGTATGTGACTGTGTGAATGTGTATATGTATGTGACTGTGTGAATGTGCATGAATGTCTAAGTGCGCATGAAAGTGTGCAAATATATGAGAGAGAGAGAGAGAGAGAGAGAGAGAGAGAGAGAGAGAGAGAGAGAGAGAGAGAGAGAGAGAGAGAGAGAGAGAGAGAGAGAGAGAGAGAGTGTGTGTGTGTGTGTGTGTGTGTGTGTGTGTGTGTGTGTGTGTGTGTGTGTGTGTGTGTGTGTGTGTGTGTGTGTGTGTGTGTGTGTGTGTGTGTGTGTGTGTGTGTGTGTGTGTGTGTGTGTGTGTGTGTGTGTGTGTGTGTGTGTGTGTGTGTGTGTGGGTGTGGGTGGGTGTGGGTGTACAGTATTTAATGCAAAAATAATCCCCAAAAGAGACACATGCATAAAGTCTTCACACGGACATACACAAGTCAACCCACATTGATAACCTTCCTACTTTAGCCTTACCTGTGAGTGGGGGAGGAACCAAGTCATGGCTTGGGGGTGTCGAGGGAGGTCCTTGCGCTGAGGACGGTGTGTTGGACGTCCGTCTTTTCTTCTTGGGATTGTTAGGGGAGTCTGGGGAACCCCCACTCCCTGTCTTGAAATCGGCCGCCAGGCTGCTGCTGTTTGTAACAGCTGGGAGGTAACAGGAGAGGGGTGTTTACAAGGGGTCCTTGTGGGTCATTTCTATTCTCTTTCTTTCATTCATTAAGGTGAATTAATGAAATGAATTTTGAAGCTACTAATCAATCTTATGATGCTTTTGCTATTCTTTTATGAATTCTAGGATTCATTCACTATCACAGGTCAGTGACACGGTTTATCTTATGTTAAATACTAACATTCAATTCACTTTCTTTTTAAAATTAACTGAGCAATAGATGGTAATATCAAACTTGGTGTATCATAGCTCAATTTATGATTACAATATTGTTTTTAAAGCTTATAACTCATAAAAATAAATAAATAAAACTGAAAAAATAAAATCATCATTCAAACACTCTTCATATTCAATAAACTACCTATCTGATCAAAAATAATATTACCTAATCTAATCAATTTACTTCCATGCCTATCTATTCCCTAGAGAGACTCCCAACTAACTCTATTTTATTAATCTCACGAAAATAATATATGTAACTTTTCCATTTACAAATTATTGGTAAATTTTTGGTTATTCTTAAAAAAAAAAAAAAATAAATAAATAAATAAATAAAAGTTTTCAAACAAAAATGCTTCTTGATTATCATCTCACTTACAGAAATTTGGAATTGATCTCAGGTAGCACCTTTGAATCTCTCAAGAAGAAATTCCACAATAAAACAGCACAGAATGAGAAATCAGGTGAATTTCAGATGAGGGCATGTAAAACTTCTACTGAAATTTCCCTTCTTACTGATAATAAGAAAATTATTATAAATCTATTTCTTTTTACCAATCTATGATTTCATACCATATCAAGGTGCTTTATCATGTATCTACGTAATATTCTATGGAAAAATTATTTGCGCTTATTTTACCTGATAGTGAATAAAATGTGAAAGAAACAGAATAACCTTACAGTAAAAAGGATGTAAATGACAAAGATATTATTATATAATTCAATTTTGTCTTTTTCTGAAAGCGAAAAAAGAGATCTTTGATCCCACACAAAAAGTTATCATTATCTAACTCCTCTATTCTGACACTACCAGTTTTAAATTATTTCAAAATTAAATTCATTTAAATGTCTAATATTCATTCAGAGTACATGATGTCATCATCAAAAATATAGGAACCTATCAAATACATCTAAATAAGATTATCTAAATGATACATCAATACTTATAATATCTTAAGTCATAAATAAAAGTCCAGATTTTATTACGTAAAATTCACATTATCATCTAGTTACATCATGAAGCAAATACAAATAGTACACAAGTTGTTGCACAAATCATATCATAAAAATCTCTTTACAAACATATGTACAGGTTAGAACACAATGTTATATTCTGTTAAGTTGGTCAAACAGTGTACTACATGCAGATGACACTACTCTCCTTTTTTTCTCATTTAAAGACAATTAGCAATCAATCATTAATGTGAACTATTACACTCCAAATACAAATTATTAAAACGATTCATGCAAGTTTCATCATAACACTGATTTCTTTATACAGAGATAAATTATTAATATTTCCTATCTTTAAGGTGCTACTTCTACATCAATCGGAAGCCATTAGTTTCAAATTCCTAATTGAACAATACTACTTGCTACATGTGTTATATTATATATAATTACAAGAAGCTCAATAGTATTGGTAATTTGAATATGAACTGTTGGCAAATTCTATTCAGACTTAATCATGATAATGCTGATAACACCCAATAATTATGCCGATAACAATAACAGCAATACTGACAATACCAATATCTACATCAATAAAAATACGGATGACAATAATAAAAATAAATTTTATGATAATAATAATAGTAATAATAATAATAATAATAATAATAATAATAATAATAATAATAATAATAATAATAATAATAATAATGATAAAATAATGATGATGATAATAATAATAATAATAATAATAATAATAATAATAATAGTAATAATAATTTTAAAAAATAAAAATAATAATAACAATAATAATAATGATAATGATCATAATTATAACAATAATGACAATGGTCATATTTATAATAATACCAATAACAACAGGAAAAATAACAACAATAATATTAATAATAATAATAATAATAATAATAATAATAATAATAATAATAAAGAAAAAATCATCATCATAATCATGAAAATAACAATAATACAGATAATAATAAAATCATACATAAAATGATAATAATAACAGTAATAATAATAATAATAATAATAATAATAATGATAATAATAATAATAATAATAATAATAATAATAATAATACCAACAATAAAATCTATAAGATGAAAAAATAAAAAAACTATGCCAATAAAAACAACATTAAATAAATCAACAAATGTATCAGTGTTCCACATTATCAAATCCAGCTACTGTTTTTCCACCAATAAACAAAGAATAAAACTACGTAGGCAACATAGTTTAAAGTTCAATAAATCAAATTTTGTACTTTGGTTTGCAACTTTATAAATTCTAAACAAATGGTATAGACAAAGTATTTTAAATTCTAAACAGAGGTTCTACTTATTCAATGTCAAAATCATAGAATTATAAGGATGACACAAACCTACTGATTTTCTTTAAACCAACAATTTCTTCATTCTTTCAATGCATTCTAGTTCTCAAAAATCTTAATCAGTTTTAATCAGTTACACAAAACTTCTTGGAAAAAAATATATTCATGAAATCTAAAATTCTGGAGATAATATAACTACCTAGACAAACTATACAATAATTTTAAACTCTCGAATCTTTCAAAAGGCTTCAAAGTCTGGAGAAATCTTTTCTAAGATAATTAAATGGGAAAATGATGCAAGTCAAAACCTTTAAAGATGATGACCAGTTCTATTTTTATCTAACAAAAGGTTGCTCAGGTATGATCCAATCATTTCCGTCATTTAATGAATTTCGTCTGATAAGCAATTTTGATGGAAATCACCTGTGAATTGGGCTCAGTCTCAGAACCAGATATGAATTCTTGAAAAAGCTGGAAGCCTTGATGAAGTCCGACTAGGCCGTTGGCCAATGTTGCTATCATATCTTGCACCAATACACTGATGTTCAATTAGATTGATTTTTCCCCAAAAAAATGTTTTATAGAGATGTTATGGCAAGGCTGAGGGGCAGCCAAGTATGCTGAGAGTGGAGCCCCATCCATCTGAGCCAGATAATTCAACTGATCCAGCAGAGTTGTCAATACGATTTATCAGATTGAACTCACTTGCTTACTAAATTTTTAAAATACAAGATACCAAAGCATAAGATTTGCCTAAATAAATTAAAAATGTCCCTTTGCTCTGGCACTGTTACACTATAGTTCTAAAATGGATAAATATCAATGTGCAATTACATAATCATAAAAGCATAAAATCTGTTTCCCATCAAAGATTAAACGGATCAGTTAACAAATTGGGAACAAATTCAATTGATGCACATGAACTTAGAGTTGGGTTTACATATCTAATGATTTGGTAAAATGCATAAGTTAAAAAAATGTCAATAAATATTAATCAAAAATTATGTGATATTGATCTCCATTGAGTAGATTATAACATTTCTTTCTAAGTTATTCCAAAATGTTCAGTCTTACATATTACAATAAAATTATTTGTTCATGTGACATGACAAAGCCAAGAGAATTGCTCTTGAAAATTAACCCTATGACGCCGGTGCGTCACACTCGTGTGACACAGCCAAACTCCCGATGCCGGGCGTCATGCCAGTGTGACGATTTCAATGCAATATTGCAATCGCCCGGCATAGGGGTCTTCGCGTAGCGAGTGCCCCGTCGGGAAAGGGTTAAGTAGCGCTTATTACAAAACTCATTGCCAAATAATCCTATTGATTAAAAAATATTTAATCACTGACAGTAAACCCACTTGCACTTTTATGTGATGTTTGACAGATGCCTACAATCTGAAGCTGACATGTCAAATGACAGCCGTAGCTTTAAGGTTGTGCTTCAAAAAAGGATAAAAACCTCGACCATGTATGCTTGAAAATACATGGCAGAAGTTTGTTGGCCTTTGGTTAAGCGTCAACCGGTGTGAAGGCTATGCCAATCAACAAAAGTATATTTATGGTGTTTTTTAAACATTTACCAAGCAAATCTTATAACTTAAGCACCTATTTTTTCTGGCAATCACTAAGTAATAAAAAAATCTATATGGCTGTGTTCATCTTTACAGCTTTGTAAAACTTAACCTAACACGACCTGAAGGAACCTATCTTAACGGCATTTCCTTGCCAGGGTCTTTTGCGAAAAGACCTACAACTTTAGGACTCTATGAATGTATTGTAAATTGCACATTCATCTTATAAGCTACCACTTATGTTACCGCTTGACTGGCAGTTAGATCTCACTGCTTTCAGATAAAAGCATAACAAATTGTTAATGAAATATCCTAATAACACTAATATATAGTTCACCAAGTGCCTACAGTTGGTTAAAAATGTATTGCGGCATCAATTTCCTGAAACCCAAACAAACCAAAATTCAGGCAACTACCCATATATATAAAAATAGAAATTTCCTAATCAACAAAATCAATCTCTAACCAAAAGTACAAAAATGCTCGGCTTGAAACCTATATCTATCTGTTAACGTAGATTCTCCTCAAACTCCCTCTCTTTGTCTATCTTGGCCTAGGCAACTGAACAAAGGAAATAACTGAAAACAAAACCAATTCTTAAAACAACTTGACAAAGCAATTCTTCAAAGCAACGACAGAAACCCCAAACACCGAGAACCACAGGACCCTAATGCACGCCAAAACCCTTTTATTCTCATACAACTCCAACACATCATCACAAAAGACAATGAACTGAAACACTTGCACACAATCATTTCATAACAAATAATAATTAAAAAGAAAAAAAAAAGAAAAACAGTGGTTCATCAACCCTAAGACACACAGAGGAAACATACCTGACTTCTTTTTGGGCATTTTGTTCTTGCTTTATAAAATAAAACCTTTCAAAAGAACCTTCAGAAATAGTTCCTCTCACTACCCGAAGGAGGTCCTCGTCCACGTCCTCCTCCTCCTGTCCTTTCCGTTTCCCTTTCCTTCCTTTCTTTCTTTTTTTAAAGAGCAACGAATCTACTATTAATGTTTAATTTTAGAGGAGATTCTCGAGGGTGGGTGTTGCGTTTTGGTCTGAGGAACCTTTCATAAAATTAATGGCTCGAGGCGATTATTTTCTCAAGGTCTCAAGACTTCTTTGGGGAAGGAGATGGAGTTAGTCATGCCTCAGTCTAAGCCATGGACATGCATGTGGGTCTGCTGCGAAAGTCTCTCGTTACTTACAGAGAGAGAGAGGTGAGAGAGAGAGAGAAAGAGGTATTTGGGTTATATTTGGTTAATTTTGGGGGGTCTTTTCACGATTGTTTAGAGATGGCAGCACAGGCGAGGGAGAGAGGGGGCCACAGACACAGGGACTACACGCAAACACACGCGCGCGCACACACGTACACACGCACATGCGATCTATTGCACTTTCTGCCAAAAGGGCGAAATGCACACACTGGGAGTGCAGAGAGACGTACATGTGTAATTGAATATATAGAGTTAAAATGATTTATAATTACAGATGTACTTTCATGTGCGTTTGTGCGCACATACGATATACATTGTCGTGGTCAGATACATGCTGTAAATACTTGATAACTTTAATATTCGTTATTCATGCTAATTTAAGTCGTTGGTATGCACACAGTTAACTGAATAGATATAATTTATTACATGATTGCTGTGTATATGAATAAGGGAAACAAAAACAAATGTCATACACATGCAAATGCAAGACATAAAATATAATTGTATGTATTTGGTGTTTAGAGGTTTATTTAAGGAAAATGTAATCCCTGTTTTAATGTACACTTAAGCATGTGGATTGAATTATAAAATAACATATGATTGCACACGATGTACCAGATATCTTGCACATATTCGTTAAATATCTGTATGTACTCAATAGTCGACCTAAACCCTTTTTCCTGAAGCCCATAGTGAATACCCGAAGAAACTTTCTTATGGAACATATTAAACACACAAACAAAACGGTTAAGCTTTATTTAGTTTTTTGTTTCTTCGAGTGTATTTTCTAATCACTGGTGAGAGCAACCGGAAGTGACGCCCGTGTCTTCAGAGAAATTACTTAATTTGTGGAGCTGGTAGTTTTTCTTAATATATACTATCATCTGTCTCTACCTATTCATCTATCTGTCTACCTATCTATCTATCTATCTATCTATCTATATATATATATATATATATATATATATATATATATATATATATATATATATATATATGTGTGTGTGTGTGTGTGTGTGTGTGTGTGTGTGTGTGAATCGATCTATTCATTAATGGAAACCTATTGCTTATACATATAATCACTTAGTAAAGTGTCACTAGACATTTATTTATGTTATCAATTGGTTTTGAGGCGGGATTTATTGACGGATGGTGTAATCTTTTCTTATATAAACTGAACAAAATTATGAATTATGTGTATGAATGTTCTGTGATAATAGATAACTGTATGGAAAGCTATTGCAAAATATACGTTCATGAAGTTTATACATGAGATGATTGAATACTTATTTGTACATCAGATTATACTGCACATACTCACAGGTTTGCTTTTGTAAAGTTCATAAGTTATTGCATATATA
>BOPN01000472.1:455324-457824 GCA_017312705.2 Penaeus japonicus
TGATTATTTCGTGGATTTTGGTACTACTCATAACTTTTATTAGGACACCTCGCAACTAGTTCAGCATAATCAGCAGCATCATAGTAATTATCATTAAGTGAACTGACAGTAACAACAATCCCAATAACAGTAATAATAACAACAATCCCAGTAACAGTAACAACAACAACAATCCCAGAAACCGTAACAACAACAACAATCCCAGAAACAGTAACAACAACAACAATCCCAGTAACAGTAACAACAACAATCCCAGAAACAGTAACAACAACAATCCCAGTAACAGTAACAACAACAATCCCAGAAACAGTAACAACAACAATTCCAGAAACAGTAACAACAACAATCCCAGAAACAGTAACAACAACAACAATCCCAGAAACAGTAACAACAACAATCCCAGTAACAGTAACAACAACAATCCCAGAAACAGTAACAACAATAACAATCCCAGAAACCGTAACAACAATAATCCCAGAAACAGTAACAACAACAACAATCCCAATAACAGTAATAACAACAATCCCAGTAACAGTAACAACAACAATTCCAGAAACAGTAACAACAACAATCCCAGAAACAGTAACAACAATCCCAGTAACAGTAACAACAACAATCCCAGAAACAGTAACAACAATAACAATCCCAGAAACCGTAACAACAACAATCCCAGAAACAGTAACAACAACAACAACAATCCCAGTAACAGTAACAACAACAATCCCAGAAACAGTAACAACAACAACAATCCCAGTAACAGTAACAACAACAATCCCAGAAACAGTAACAACAACAATCCCAGAAACAGTAACAACAATCCCAGAAACAGTAACAACAACAATCCCAGAAACAGTAACAACAACAACAATCCCAGAAACAGTAGCAACAACAACATTCCCAGAAACAGTAACAACAACAACAACAATCCCAGCAACAGTAGCAATAACATCAGCAGTAATGATAACAATAATCATATCACAAATAACCATAACGTGACCGGGGGAATTAAGATGGGAAAATTCCCGGAAAGAATTTGGAGAGCTTACCGCTGTTATTGCTGGGGGGGGGGTGGGGGTGAGAGGGGGATAGGAGGGTTAGGATTGGGAGGGGGTGAGGAGAGGGGAGTAGGGGTGGGAGGGGGGTGAGGACATGATTGGAAGGTGGGGAAGGAGGGGATGGAAGGGTGGGGGGGGGAGGTAGGGAAGGCGAGGAAGAAGGGGGAGGGAGGAGGTGAGGAAGGAGAAGTGGGGAGAGGGGTAGGGTAGGGGCATGAACAGAGGGGGGGAGGGGGAGAGGGGAGGGAACAGGACGAGCATGGGTGGGGGAAGGAGTAGCGGGGGGAGGGGGGAGGGGGGGAGACACATAGGTATAAATAAAGGTGGCGAGCCGGCTGAGTGGTTAGTCGTTTGACCACATTTCGAGGTGCAACATCCGTGAAACTGGAGCTGACTGCACTAATCATGAACAAGTACGTAACGTTATCTTCATAATGAAGTTGTACATTTGCACTTAATTTGGCCATACTAAACTATTTGATCCATCATTTAATTAGATTTACTTTACTAAAAGGAAAGTTGCCTGCTTGGGGAAGGCTGTTTTTGTCATAATTTTACGAAAATGTGTTGATGGCCATGAAAATACGAGTGGTGGTTAATTTGAGTGTCAATAAGTAGTTAAAACAATGGTAAGTAACAAAATGAAATAGAAATGAAGAAAAGGCGAATATGTGAAGTAGACAAATCGAAAAGTAAAAGCCCCAGTAGAGTAAAAAGATAATATTAAGCAGAAAAAATAAACAACAAGGTTATTTTGCGTAAATCAATGATAGTAGTGATAACAGTGATGATGATGATGATGTATTAATACATTCCTGTTTGATAGATATGGATTATTGAACTACATGTACAGACGTTATTAATCAAAGTCACGTTGGAATTTACGTATCATCAGTTAAGACAGCCGATCTTAATTCATTAATTAATCTTAATTAATGCTCGAGCTTTGGAAAACGTAGATGTGGCAGGTAGCAAGGAGAATTAAAGACACCTTTAGTAGATCTCGACTCTTTAAATGACTAAATATTCCTATTTATAGTATATCATTCTTGCCGTTGCAGAATGCCAGTGCCCTTTGCCTTTAGCTAAAACTAGAATAGATACAAATAGTATGTGTAAATTATTGTATTAGAATATATCCTTTTACACATAAATAAAGGATACATTTATGAATACATGCTGAGTCACAAGCGTGTGGCACTGCAGTGTAAACGGGAAAGGACATTGACTGTCATAAGTCAATCACTTAATTTTCTATATTTCTTATGCCAAGACCTGACAGAATGCATCAAAATGCGTTTATATTAATTTGATTTGTCATACACTGAAAAAGCTCTGTGCCCAAATGTTTAAAAACCATGCCTAAATTCCACTATGCGTCACATGACCATTCATTTTTATCTGTAACTGTCGTACTTTTCATTAATTTTCATTCATACTTCACT
>BOPN01000472.1:467824-477824 GCA_017312705.2 Penaeus japonicus
CAATCACCCTCTCTCTCCCCAACCAGCCCCAACAACCTGATCGTGCGTCTGGGCGAGCTGGACTTCTCCAACCCCCAGGACTCCCCCGTCTTCCCCCACCGTGACGTCCCGGTCGACAGAATCGTCGTCCACCCTCAGTTCAACCCCCAGACTCTCGCCAACGACATCGCTCTGGTCCACCTCGCGACCCCCGTCAGCAATACGCTCGCCACCAACATCGGCACCGTCTGCTTGCCTTCGCAGGGCCAGTTCTTCAAGGGCTTGAAGTGAGTTTGCTCTGCGTTTTTTTTTTTTTTTTTTTTTTTTTTTTTTTTTTTTTTTTTTTTGAGGGAGGGGGGGGGGGGCGGCAGGGTTGATTTTAAGATGGTTGAAGAGAGATTGTTTTGTTCTCTTTGGGATTAATCACGAAGTGGCTCTGTTGGTTCATTGGGTCGTAGTATATATTTAAATCTTTTGGGAGTTATCTTTAAGGGCGGGTGGGGGATGTCTGCTTTTGAAGTGGTTGAAGGAAGTTATCTTGTCCTTTTGGGTTTTATCTGTTATGAAGTGAATTTGTTAACCTGGCAGTGATCTTTGACGGGGAGTCTGCCTTTCAGATAATCGAAGGAAGTTTCATTGTTCTTTTGGAATTATTTGTTTAAGAGCGCAACCTCCGCATACCGTACATACCGTTAAAGTGAATCTATTCAACCTTTTGGAAATGATTTTTTGCGGAGACAAGCTCTTACGGGCGTTGAGGCAAATCTTTACAATTGAAATTACAGATGAATAAACAAATGGCCGTCAGCCCCTTGCCTTGAGAAAAAAAAATCTCCAGCAGAATAAAGGAACAGATAAATGAATAGATAACTGCATGAATATATCCTCACAAAAGCCCTTCCAACCCTCCTTCCGCAGGTGCGCCGTGTCCGGCTGGGGCGGCGACCCGACCATCCCTGGCAACGCCTTCCAAAACGTCCTTCGCGCTGTGGAAGTTCCCATCGTCGACCCCTTCGCCTGCCAGCACCGCCTGGGGGCGGCCCGCCTCGGCGCCAACTTCACCCTCGACCAGACGTCCTTCGTCTGCGCAGGAGGCGTGGAAGGGAACGACGCATGCACCGTAAGTAGAGGACGAGGGAACACACACACACGAGAGAGAGAGAGAGAATGAGAGAGAGAGAGAGAGAGAGAGAGAGAGAGAGAGAGAGAGAGAGAGAGAGAGAGAGAGAGAGAGAGAGAGAGAGAATGAGAGACAGAGAGAGAGAGGGGGGGTGGGGTGAGAAAGAGAAAGAAAAAGAACGAGAAAGAAGAGGGTAGAGAGAGGACGCAGAGACAGACAGATAGAAAGAGACAAAGTGAGAGAAAAGAAAGAAAGTAAGTGAATCAGTTATGGATGAGAGGATAGGAGGGGAGAAAGAGGAGAGAGAGGGAGAGGGAGGCGGAGGAAGAGGAGGAGGAGGAGAAGAAAAGATGGAAGAAAAGAGAGAGAGAGAGAGAGAGAGAGAGAGAGAGAGAGAGAGAGAGAGAGAGAGAGAGAGAGAGACAAAGACAAAGACAAAGAGGGAGAGAGAGAGAGAGAGACAAACACAAAGACAAAGAGGGAGAGAGAGGTAGAGAGGAAGGAGAGGAGATGAGTGGAGAGAGAAAAGCGAGAATCATATCTTAAAAAAAAAAAAACCTCCCACTGCCCATCAGCACTTCAGTTTCCCTCATTGACCTTCCAGGGTGATGGTGGTTCCCCGCTTGTCTGTCGAAACGATAACGACAACAGCTGGACTGTCGTCGGCTTGGTTGCCTGGGGTCTCGGCTGCGCTCAGAGGGAAGTCCCGGGTGTCTATGTCAACGTTGCCTCGTATGTCAACTTCATTAGACAATTTGTGAGGTAAGTGAGAGTGAATCGCTTGGTATTTTCACCGTTGTGGCGGCGGGAAGAGCAGATGGAATTGTTTTTGCGATTCACCTTTATTTCGATTAAGAAAAAAAAAGAAAGAAAATCAGTCATCCTTCAATCTTAATTTGAATACTCAAGCGTTACTTTTATACAGATGCGTTAGTGGAAATATGCAAATCCCTTAAAAAAAGAATATGTGACCTTGATCATGGAATATTTTCAATTGGGAATAAGATAAAGGACAATAGATATTCTTCTTTTACAAAATCACTCTCTCGCCCCAGGTTCTGAGACACCGAGGACAAACGAAGAAACTTGATGGATGTTGTAAAGAAAACTACAGAAAACTTGTTGCACAATGAGAGAACACCGCTCTTACGGTCCCCTGTGATATTACCTCACTTCATACAAATCTGAATTATCATTATCATTATCATTATCCTTCTGTATCGCGGTGAAGTAAACTAGAAACATTGGTTATTTATGTATATACCCTTTTAATAAAACAGTATTGGGATCACTTCGCTTCATTGTCGGATCTACAGGAGGGAAAGGGGGGGGGGGGGATTGAAGGAGTAGCTTAGCTCCAGTATTTTTTTAGTTGCTATAACTGGTAGGTGTAAAGCACAAATTACCAAAGCAACAAGGAATATGAATAAAATTTATGGCTTTCACTTATATACGTCCTCGCTGAGTTTTATATATATCCCCTTCCCCCCTTCCCCTCCCAAAAATATTTCGCCTAAAACCGTGTAAGAAAATAAATACGGATCCCCTAAATCTTCAGTTCAGCAGTAAACAGAAAACGGGAGAATTTTTCTCCCACGTAGGTTCCTAAGGTGAAATGAAACACCGTTGTCGATTAAGTTAAATACCCTCGAGTTATCATTAAATAACAGGTAAATACGACAGAGGGAAAAAAGAAACGAAATCAAACAATATATTATCATTTGATGACCTTGTCAAATACATTGCACAAAGGATGACCATTATAAAGATAATGTTAATATAACACCAAAAATTAGGATTTTTTTTTCATCTGCATGCATTCTTATCTTCGTAATAAAGGAAGGGTGAGAGAGAAACAAGAAAATCTTATTAGGTAATTTATTGCATCATTAGAAACAAAAGTATAAGATCACAGCAGTAGTAACAAAAATCATCCATCCCGCCCAAGGCTTTATTAGAGTATTATAATGCCCCTTAAGTCCTTTGTCGAGGAATTTCCACCCTTACAAACGCTATAAAGAGGACAACCAAGAGATAGTTCCTTCCTTTCTCTCTCCTTGTCTTTTCAAGTAAAACAATTATTCGTGCCCTGAGAAAATAAATATTATAATACATCCATTCCCATTTATATTTTTTTCTATAAAAAAAAAAGTACAACTGAAAATATGATAAACTAATCCTGGCGTAACAATCAAGAAATACACACGTAACCCTTAGATCTCCAGGCAAATCACGAACCTATAAACATTTCCCAGAAACCACAATCATCGTTATCATCACTTTTATTATCATTTATTAAATGACTTTGGGGTATTTACATATGAATATATCAATAAGTTTCTTTTCTGTAGGAAGGAGGGCTCTTCGTATGCGCCTTTTCTTTTAAGATCTGTGAACATAGAAAGGAATTGGCATTAATAAGTGAGCGGGAAATTAAAGTTTATATATTCGTTATTCTTGTAAAAAAGGATAATGTATATCTGTCTACTGATTATTGCATATAAAGGAATTATACTCTATATATTGAACTAGGGTGATTAACGTTGTTATCATACTGTATAGGAAAAGGATTTACTGTATATCAAATTACTGTGAATTCCGTGGTGCATGAGAACGGAAATGGAAAAATATACATATGTGAAATATCTACTACACGTACGGAATAGGGAAACATTGCTTGAATGTTTATCTCATCTAGAAAACAAAGAGAACATTATAAAAAAAACAACATATAGTCGAAAAAAAACATATCTATCTATCATCTACCCATCACACCAATCACTCAACGAATTTAACATAAAAAAAAAAAATCACTCTTCCCATCTCCCTTTCAAACAATCCGTAAATCCATCACTCAAAACAAACATGTCATGACGTCACCTCACCTCACATATTGCCTAATGAAGTTCATCATGTTTGGAATGTTAACGTAGACGCCGGGGACGTTGCCCTGAGCGCACCCGATGCCCCAGGCTACGAGGCCCACGACAGTCCACCCGTTCCTCGTAGGGCAAACGAGGGGAGATCCGCCGTCACCCTGTTGGAGGGGAAAAAATCGGGATTTGTGGTCATGAATGAGAAGGATAAAAAGGGCGGTCTTAAATCGTGAGTAAGAGGGGGAAAGGGGGGTTTGAGTCATAAATGAGAAGCAAAAAGGGGGATGTAAGAGCTTATTGCACAAAGTTAATGACTCCAGACTGAAATATCGTTAAAATATTGTATCATATTGTAAGAATAGTTTTTGTTCTTTAAATTGGATGGAGGGGGAAGAGGAGGAGGAGGAGGAGGGAGGTAGAAGAAGGAGGAGGAGGAGGGAGGAGGTAGAAGGAGGAGGAGGAGGAGGAGGAGGAGGAGGAGGAGGAGGAGGAGGAGGAGGAGGAGGAGGAGGAGGAGGAGGGAGGGAGAGAGGAAAGAAGGAAGGAAAAAGAAGAGGCGGAAGAAGACGAGGAGGAAGAGGAGAAAATGAAGATGAAGGAGGGGGAGGGAGTGGAGGAGAAGGATGAAGCAGAGGCAGAAGAAGAAGGTAGAAAATGAAGGAGGAGGAAGGGGGGAGGGAGTGGAGGAGAAGGATGAAGAGGCAGAAGAAGGAAAAAAAATGAAAGAGGAAGAGGAGGCAAAAGAAGAACAAAAAAGAAGGAGGAGTAAGCAGCAGGAGAAGAAAGAAACTCAAAGAGAAGAAGAAATAAAGAGTGAAGACGGGGAGAAAATATGCCCCCAAAAGGTTCCAAAGACTGACCGTGCAGGCGTCCTTCCCGGCGATTCCTCCCGCGCAGACGAAGGACTGCTCGTTGAGGGTGAAAGAAGGGCCAAGACGTGTCTGCTGGAGGCTGGCTTGGCACCGGAAGGGGTCAACGATGGGGACGTCCACCTCCTTCAGGATCTCTTGGAAATTGCCACCCCTCTCGAAGGCGTCCTTGCCCCAGCCGGTGACCCAGCAGCTGAGAGAGCCAGATCAAGTAAGGTCAGGAGGTCAAATGAGGAATTCAGTTTGTTTGTTTTTTGTGGGGAAGACGTTTTCTATTCAGACTTGTCCTAAGGAGACTATAGTGAAATGTAATAACATT
The DNA here is from genome assembly GCA_017312705.2 of Penaeus japonicus. Classification (NCBI taxonomy): domain Eukaryota; kingdom Metazoa; phylum Arthropoda; class Malacostraca; order Decapoda; family Penaeidae; genus Penaeus; species Penaeus japonicus. The sequence goes on from BOPN01000472.1 coordinate 472,988, forward strand.
CCCATAATCTACAACAAGCAGAAATCCACAGTCTTAACCACGACAAATTATACACAAAAAAAATAATACTGAATAAAGAAAACAAAAAGCGAAGATCTTAAAGAACAAAACAATGAATCACAAACTCACTCACACACACACACACACACATACACACACAAACAAACACAAAAACAAACAAACACGCACGCACAAACAAACAAACAAAAAACAAACAGCCAAATCATCCGCGTACTTCTGTCCATTGAAGATCTGTCCGGGAGCAGGCAAGCAAGCCGTCCCGATATGCGGGTACTGATTGACGTTCACCGGCTGGGCGAGGTGCAGGAGAGCCACGTCGTTGAGAAGAGCCTGGTTGTCGAAGCCGGGGTGGACGATAAGCCGGTCGACCGGGACTTCGATGTGGTTGTAGTTGGGGTGGTCCTGGCGCTGGCGGACGTTGTGCTCGCCCAGACGGACTTTCAGGTTCCTTTTGAGGGAGCGAGGGAGGGGGATTAGCGGAGGGGAGGGATGGTGTTGGGGTGATGGGATGGGGGGGGGGAGGAGGAGATAGAGGTGGAGGAGGAAGAAGGGAAGGGGAGGAAGGGGTTGAGAGGGAGAGAAAGGAGGAGGTGTAGGAGGAGCGAGGAAAATGGAGGAGGAGGAGGAGGAAGGAGAGGAGGAGACGGGGGAAGAAGAAGAAAGAGATGAAGAGTAGTAGAAAGAGAGGAAGAAGAAAAAGAAGGAAAAAGAAGAAGAAATCCTTATAATTTATTAAAATCAAGAGCACGAGTCAGATCTGAATTACGTCCCCGTCGGAGACATATATTACAAAAAACGACTACATCAATGACCCATCAAAAGATACAATAAAACAAAAAACTGACAAACACATGAACACACACAAACAAAAACACGTAAACAAACAATGCGGCAAAGATCATTACTTCCCATTGTAAATTAAGTAAACAAAAAAATAGGTAAACACACGATCAACCAACAAAAAACAAAACAAAACAGGTAAACAAATACCTCTCATTGTAAACTTTGTGAGCTGCGGTGAGGACCCAGTCGGGGGCAACGAGGACTCCGCCCCCTTTGTAGCCATCGCCGAAGTCCAGGATGACCGCCATCCAAGGGTACTCGCCGAAGCTCGCCTGCCGGGAGAGGGCGGGGGTGAGAGTGTGGGTGAGGGGGAGGGGGAGGGGAAGTCTTTCATTAATTTAGCCGGGAGGGAAGAGTAGGTGGGGTAGGGACGTATTCAATATTTATGTTTTGTTTTTTTTCAGATGGAAAGAACACACTACACGGCGAGAGAGGAGAGAGAGGTTATGGAGAGAGGAGAGAGAGAGAGAGAGAGAGAGAGAGAGAGAGAGAGAGAGAGAGAGAGAGAGAGAGAGAGAGAGAGAGAGAGTGAGTGAGTGAGAGAGTGAGAGAGAGTGAGAGAGAGGTAGTGAGAGAGAGAGAGAGAGAGAGAGAGAGGTAGAAAAGCGAGAGAGAGAGAGAGAGAGAGAGAGAGAGAGAGAGAGAGAGAGAGAGAGAGAGAGAGAGAGAGAGAGAGAGAGAGAGAGAGAGAGAGAGAGAGAGAGAGAGAGAGAGAGAGAGAGAGAGAGAGAGTGAGAGAGAGAAAAAGCGAGAGAGAGAGAGAGAGAGAGAGAGAGAGAGAGAGAGAGAGAGAGAGAGAGAGAGAGAGAGAGAGAGAGAGAGAGAGAGAGAGAGAGAGAGAGAGAGAGAGAGAGAGAGAGAGAGAGAGAGGGAGGGGAGTGAGAGAGAGAGAGAGAGAGAGAGAGAGAGAGAGAGAGAGAGAGAGAGAGAGAGAGAGAAGAGAGAGAGAGAGAGAGAGAGAGAGAGAGAGAGAGAGAGAGAGAGAGAGAGAGAGAGAGAGAGAGAGAGAGAGAGAGAGAGAGAGAGAGAGAGAGACAGAGATAGAGAGGAAGATAAAGGAAGAGAGAGGAAGATATAGGAAGAGAGAGGAAAAGAGCAAGAGAGAGAAAAGAGAGAGTGTGAGTAAGATCAAGAAAACATAATAATTAACAAAAAAGAATACAAGACAGGTGTGAAGCAGGCATCCTCATACTGCACACCAAACGCAGACACAACACACCAAAGCTTGCCAACCCCCTCTCACTGGCACTGGTGGCTGCCTGTAGGGAAGAGGGTTCTGACCACCACAGCCTGAGCGCTGCACAGGCATCGAAGCTGCGGTGCCACTGGGGGAGGGCGGACGAGCTGTAATGTGAATGCTGGGGGCAACAGGAGCTTGCCCTGGGATTCCTACTACATTGGCCACCTGCTCCGGGCTAGAAGAAGGATAGAGGATACGTCAGATACGTGGGAAGTAGGTTATGGGTATACGTACATCATTAAAAATGAATACTGAAGAAGAGAATGATAAAGATACGTAATAAGAAATAAACTAGTACTTCAGAAATTAAACAAAGATATATGTAAGAAATGACATAAAAGATGATACAATGTAGTAAGGGATATGTAACATAAAGATAAAGCCATAAATGACTAAGAATACAACCATAAAGGCGCTAGTAAATGTAATAATTTCACGTCAAGGATAACGTCAAATGACAACAATAGCCCATTGTTTAGGGTGACCGCCTTCATCGCAGATCCTGGGCATCAGCTGTCAAAGAGTCTAAGTGTGCCATCACCCTCACCCTTTAGTCCTCAAGACTGAACTAACAATACATCTAAGACTAACATCAGCGTCCCAAGGCCTTTAATATGCAGACCTCATAGTTCCCTTCAGCCAAGACATCCGAGTTTGACTTCATCCTACTCACCCTGTTCAATAGATCCTAGACATCAAAGACTCCTCTGCGCCGTCGATGTCCCGAAGTCCTGTCAAGGACATCATCGTTGTCACCTGGAAGGTGATGCATCCTGAGATCCTCCGATTCAGACCTGGTTGCCGATTTGCTGACCTGGATTCAAATTTTAAGATGAGGATTTTTTTTTCTTTTTTTTTTTTGAAGGAAGAACTTTTCCCCTTGATGTATTTTTTCTTCAAATTTTAATATCTTGTATACATAGTTTCAGGAATTTCTCACCAATGCTGATGGATTTTTATCAAGTTAGCGAGATATATATATATATATATATATATGAATATATATATATATATATATATATATATATAGAGAGAGAGAGAAGAGGAGAGAGGTTAAGAATATAGACAAAGCAGAGGAGCGATGTCTCCACCCTCCCAAAGTGGCAAGAGGACTGTTCTGGCTCAGCCACCTGGGACGGCGACCCCCAGTTGCGAAGCCACAAGACCAGCCTTGCAAGTCGTGGGAGTTCTGGCCGCCCACCAACACCGACACGACGGTTAAAGCCACGCACATGCCCACAATCTGCAATGGGATCTTGTTTTAATGCCATTGGCTCAGTCACCTGAAGTCATTTTGAATCATCAGCTTTACCAGCACTATTTACTATATTACCATCATGATCAATACCATTATCATGATTAGCATATGTATTTTTTACCATTATCATTAACATCATCATCTTCATTATCATTATATCATCACATATCACCTTCATAATCCTATTATCTTCTATTAATTTAGTTTATTTATTGGTATTATGATTATACTAGTATCATCAAATTATGATTATTTCTATTATCGACTATTATCATTAACATTATTACTATCATTGCTATTGTAATGTTTAATGAATAATCATTAACATCATTTTCAATGTTATCATTATCATTCTCATCCTCATTTTTATTTTCATCACCGGCAGTAGTGATAGTGATATCGTCGAGAATAGTATCATTAAAATGATTACCACTTTCATATTTTTACTATCCATACTATTATTGCTACTTTCTGTCTCGTTGATATTCTCAATTAATTATGATCAGCGCCACATGTGAAGATCTGTTGAATAAGTTAAAAATAGTTAAATGGAAGGAAAACAATATGAAAACACCGAATACGTCTTTTCTTCTTTTACTGCTTCACCATGCCCTGATGAAGCAGTGTTAGGTGTTTTTCATGTTTTCCGTGAAAGTTTTCCTTCTATATTTTGTTTTCAATTTGTTTAGTACTACCATAATCATCCTCATTATCATCATCTTCTCAGCGCTTTTGACTTTTCCTTATAGAATTTCCGGATTCAAAACTCAACGGAATTCATCAGGTTTCAGCTGGATGTTGCGTCAGTCTTTCGTAGGTTAATACGAGTTCATTCATCAAGGACAGTGCTTCATTCAAGGTTGGTTCTCTTTTTATTAGTTCACACGTGTAGCATTGGAGAAGATATGTTTGAATTTATAAGTACAAAGAAATGGCATATTTGGCGCAAACTTATAGAGCCTTTGTGAAAAAATAAGGAAACAAGAGATAACAAAAAGTTGTAAAGAATAGAGAGACAAAATTCCAAGACATTCCCCAGTCGGATCTGCCAAAGAGCGATAATTGGAACATTTGAGGAAATGAGTCCGCGCCTGCAGAAGCCGTGGTGGCGAACTGGGAATCCCGCGTCGTTACGTGTTCTCGCGGAAACATATGTGGGCTTAGAAATATCATATATTCACGAACATTCGTATGTGTTTGTGTGTTACTTGAACTTTGGCAATGTTTTAATAGGAATTCTCGTTTCAATACACAAATTCATACATACATATATATACACACACACACGTGTGTGTGTGTATATATATATATATATATATATATATATATATATATATATATATATACATATATATATATATATATATATATATATATATATATATATATATATATATATATATATATATATATATATATATATATATATAAAATATATATATATATGTATATATATATATGTATATATGTATATA
>BOPN01000472.1:487824-490948 GCA_017312705.2 Penaeus japonicus
TGTACAGCAGAGGTTTTGATTCCCAACATATATAATTTCAGTGCTGTGTCTTTTGATATAAACTGACTTTACTCATGCTTCACATCTTGATACTATGTGATAAACTGTTCCAAACTTTTTATAAAAACATAATACCTCTGCTTCCACAGGGCTCCTTAACCGGTGGACCGGACCTTCTGAGGAAAAAGTGTTTATGATTTAATAACATGAAGATCTTCCTCTAGCTATGTTTTTTTTATACATTTATGATTGAAGTTGTCTAAATCATCTAAACGGATCTTCCTGCTGAGTAGATTTGTGCTATCAGTTTCTTTGACAGCTGGTAATTTGTTCACAGCGCTGTTATCTGCATCTTCTTGTTCCTCCTTTTATGTCTGATCTGAGCCATCTATTTTTATCTTTTATATCAACTTCCTTTATCTAATTTCTTAATAATTTTACGATTCCTACCGTCGATTCGCGTGAAATTCATCTTTCATTCAGCCCATATCTTTTATCTTACTCTTGGTTTCATCTTCTCATCCTAGTAGTAAGTATCCATGTTTGCTGTAACAAAAGTATTTTTGTTTCTCAAATAACAATCAAGTCCTCCACTGCCTCTATCAATTCTTTCTCTCAAGCTTTCTTCTTTCTCTCTTTCTTTCTCTCATAACTCCTAATCTTAACCCGTTCATCGCCTCGACTCTGTTTCTCCATGGCCATTCAGTTATAAGTCATTAGTATTAGAATGTCTTCTTCCGTTATAACTTATCTTTCATCCTAGTACGCTATATATCTTTACTCTCATCTACATCAAAGTACCGACATTCTCGCTTTTAATCTTCTCAAATTTTTTGTCATCATTAATACGACATTATTATCATTATATATTTATTATCCTTGATATCATATTTTCTAAGCATTATTAATATTGTCATTATCATTACTATTATCACTACGTTAACACCATTGCTATCATCATTATCATTATTTTCATTTTTATCATTCTTGTTTGTTATTATTTTTACCATTCTTATCATTATCCTTATTATGCATGCTAATATCATCTTCTATTAAAAATTTATTTTTATATTATCATATTGTAATGATTAATATTATCATCATCACATCAATTTAGATCATTATCATCGTTATTATCATCATTATCATTATATCATTACCAATGTTATTACCATCGCCTTTAATATACTATCATTATCACAACATCAACAACAACAATAATAATGATGATTATAGTGATGATAATAATGGAAAAGGACAATTGTGAATTATATTCATGATACTGATAGTTGATGATAATGTTAATGGCGGTGATGATAACGATAATGACAATAATCATAATACTGTAATAATTAAATATAATAATAATAATAGTAATAACGATGATAGCAATGATGATAATTATAATTATAATAATGATAACTATAATATGATAAATAATGTAATGCAAATTAAATATACACATATACATCTGAAGGATATTACTGCATTATGCATTCATACAGCATTTCAGTGGACATCCTGAGCTTTCATAAGCACCACAATCCTCCTTGTCCTTGAGATATTTAAAATATGGAGATGATAGACATTAATAGGTAGATATACTATCTAAAAGGGAGATTCTCCATCTGTTTAAAAATGCTTAACCCATAGACATATCTATCTGTCTATATGCATCTACATGTTTATCTATCTATCTGCCAATCTACAATACATCAAACAATTGATCTTATCTCTACCATCTCTCTTTCTCTCTTTTCACTCCTTTCTTTCTCATTCCTTTACGTCTCTCTCTCCCCCCCCTCTCTCTCTCTCTCTCTCTCTCTCTCTCTCTCTTCCCTTGCCTTCTCCCCCCCTCTCTCTCTCTCTCTCTCTCTCTCTCTCTCTCTCTCTCTCTCTTTCTCTCTCTCTCCCTCCCCCCCTCTCTCTCTCTCTCTCTCTCTCTCTCTCTCTCTCTCTCTCTTCCTCGCTCTCTGCCCCACCTCTCTTCTCCCCAATTCTCCTGCCAAACAAAGACATTTCTCAACTGGACTTTCCATCCTTGGCCAGGGCCAAGGATAAGGCCCACACGCAATGCTGTGGGAGGGATGGGTGGAGGATGTAATGCCTTCCTTGGCTGATCCTCTCCCGAAAGGTGCGGGCTCAAGTATGCTCAGGAAGGCCTTGAGGGAAGGGGCATCTTCAAAAGCGTTACGCCTGGTAGATGGATATACAGTATATGTATGTATATATGTATATGTGTATATATGTGTATATATATATATATATATATATATATATATATATAGATAGATAGATAGATAGATAGATAGATAGATAGATAGATAGATAGATAGATAGAGAGAGAGAGAGAGAGAGAGATTGATACATGAATATATATACATACATACATACATACATACACACACAAAAACACACACACACACACACACACACACACACACACACACATATATATATATATATATATATATATATATATATATATATATATATATATATATATATATATATATATATATATATATATATATAATACACACACACACACACACACACACACACATACATATATATATATATACATATATATATATATATATATATACATATGTATGTATATATATTTATATGTACATATGTATGTATATATATTTATATGTACATATGTATGTATATATATTTATATGTACATATGTATGTATATATATTTATATGTACATATGTATGTATATTTTCTTTTGTATTTTAATTTTTTATTTTCCTTTTCTTTTTGCAAATCTCTTTCACGGTAGAATATTTTAGTATCCTCCTCTAATACATTTCACATATTTCTATAATCTTCTTTCAGTCCGAACTCCCAAGGCAAATCAGTTCATGAAGGATTTACCTCAAAGAGCCTAAAATGTTCAAATTCCAGTGATCTGACTCGCCAGAGCTGGCCGAATCCAGTAACAAGAGCTACGTCTTAACCAGGATAAGATATCCATTCTAAATCGGTCAGTTTCTTGGTTTTCAATTCTTCCTCCGTCTTTTCTATTCTCATATATATTCACACACACATACATACACATGAATATATGTATATATGTATGTATATGTATATATATATATATGTGTATAT
>BOPN01000473.1:0-2500 GCA_017312705.2 Penaeus japonicus
ACGCCCTGTAATAAAGGCCCCCCCCCCCCCCCGCACTATTACAGCTACCCCGCAAATTAAAATATCTAGAAATTGCTCAATAAATAACGTACACAGAATTGGAATTTGCGTCTTCTCCTATATCACAACTGCATCCCGCAAACATCATAAAAAAGGGATAATTCAGCACCACCTTTTCTACCGAGTCTTCGAAACAGCTACATGGCAACGGACTCGCTGTATCTGTTCATGACAGCTGTTAATCATTCCCGGGCAAAAAAGCGGGATTTCCAACGATAAATGATCTAGTGTCAGTCTGTTTTTTATTTATTTATATATTTATTGAATTATTTAGGGAGAGGGCAAATGGGGCAAAATAGCGGACTTTCCAACGCTAAATGATTTAGTGTCCGTCTGTTTTTTATCTTATTTTATTTTTCTTTATTATTTAGGGAGAGGGCAAATAGGGCAAAATAGCGGGCTTTCCAACGACAAATGATCTAGTGTCCGTCTGTCTTTTATCTATTTATTTATTATCAATATTATTTTTTTTTATCTGTCTTGTCATCATTCGAAGACCTTTTGGGCAGAGGCTTCAGCATATTCCCCGACAAATTTGTAGAGCACACACAGGAATCCTATTAGTTACATCCATTAGCGTTGGGACAGCCAAGGGACGAACTCATATATAATAACAAAGTGCCATTATCTAATAACTGGTAGCACATGAACAAAGGAAGAAGTAAAAAATGCATATATACATATAAATATTAAAAAATAGCAATTTCATTTTTTGAAAAATTTAACTTCAACCTAACAGAAAGTCCAAAGAAAGTCCCATCATACAAGATTTACATCAACACAAGCCTACATTGCACAAACGCATCCATCCTCTCAACAAAAGAGCCTCCACAAGGAAAAATACACACGAATAAACGCATAAGAGGGGGAAGGAGGGAGGGAGAGAAGGAGAAAGGGAGGGAGGAAAGGAGGGAGGGAGGGAGAGGGAGAAGGAGAGGGAAAGGGAAAGAGAAAGAGAGAGAGAGAGAAATGTAGATAGATAGATAGAGAGAGAGAGAGAGAGAGAAAGAGAGAGAGATAGAGAGATAATAAAAATCAACGAAGTCCTTTCATTCATGCAACATTCCCCGCCGCATAACACTCGCATCTTTCATCGTCCGGAACAGCGCATGACCGGCACCCTCGGCACAGATGCTGCATTCTCGGCTGCAGATCGACAGGAAGTACTACACGTCAGGCAGAGAACTACACGTCAGGCAGAGAACTACATGTCAGGCAGAGAACTACACGTCAGGCAGAGAACTACACGTCAGGCAGAGAACTACACGTCAGGCAGAGAACTACACGTCAGGCAGAGAACTAAACGTCAGGCAGAGAACTACATGTCAGGCAGAGAACTACACGTCAGGCAGAGAACTACATGTCCGGCAGAGAACTACACGTCAGGCAGAGAACTACAGGTCAGGCAGAGAACTACACGTCAGGCAGAGAAATACATGTCAGGCAGAGAACTACACGTCAGGCAGAGAACTACATGTCAGGCAGAGAACTACACGTCAGGCAGAGAACTACATGTCCGGCAGAGAACTACACGTCAGGCAGAGAACTACAGGTCAGGCAGAGAACTACACGTCAGGCAGAGAAATACATGTCAGGCAGAGAACTACACGTCAGGCAGAGAACTACACGTCAGGCAGAGAACTACACGTCAGGCAGAGAACTACATGTCAGGCAGAGAACTACACGTCAGGCAGAGAACTACACGTCAGGCAGAGAACTACACGTCAGGCAGAGAACTACATGTCAGGCAGAGAACTACACGTCAGGCAGAGAACTACACGTCAGGCAGAGAGAGAGAGAAAAGCATCCACAGGGGCGACGCAAGCAAGCACCGGACGCCGACCGCTGTAACTCCGCCGTATCTTGCAAGCACATTGATCAGTCGTGAAGATCCCGTGCGTTGAGGAGGCGAGCTTCTTCTTGCATAATTTTATTCTTATTATTTATTTTTTATCTTTTTTTTTTTTTTTTTTTTTTGGGGGGGGGGGGGGGCTTTGGCGGTTTCATTTACATTTTATCCATAACGCGTCCCGATCCCACTGCCCCGAAATTCCCGCCGTTTCGCCTGAATTCATTTGCATAAGACTGTAATCAACTAATACAAATCCTTAAAATAAGGGAGGGAGGAAGGGGGAGGCGAAGAAAAGGGAGGAAAGAGGGGACAGGCAAGGGAAAGCGAGAAAGGAAGGGAGAGACGAGGAAGGAGGGAAAGGCGAGGAGGGAGGGAGAGACGAGGGAAAGGGAGGAAGGAAGGGACAGGCGAGGAAAGGGAGGAAGGAAGGGAGAGGCGAGGGAAAGGGAGGAAGGAAGGGACAGGCGAGAGAAAGGGAGAAAGGAAGGGAGAGGCAAGAAAAAGGGAGGAAGGAAAGGAGAGGCGAGGAAGGAGGGAAATGCGAGGAGGGAGGTAGAGACGAAGGAAAGGGAGGGAGGAAGGGAGATA
>BOPN01000473.1:10000-11203 GCA_017312705.2 Penaeus japonicus
CCCCCCTACCCCCACCTCCACCCCCACCCTCACCCCTACCCCCCACCCCGCCAGCCGAACATCCCCAGCACTTACTCATGATCGGAAATAAAATGTCGGGAGGATGCTTTCAGCGGGCCCATCGATCGCGGCAAAGTTTGGGCCCAAGTGGCGTTATTAAGCACGACTTGGGATCCATTTGGCTCCCGTATTGGCAACTCTTGATCTTCGGCTCCGAGCCCTCCCGAGTTCATAGTGGCGACTGAGGAGGGTATACGAGAGCCTATGTCATTGCGGTTGCCGTAATGCCCGGCCGTAAGCGAAGAAGTTGCAGGGTGGCAGGTGAGGCCGGATGATACCTTGTGTTGCAATGTTGAAAGTTATGGCAACGGGTGAGGTAACTTTACTATATAAAGCTTCTGCTGCGCTCAAAAAATATATATAACATGGTTTGGGATATATCACGAAAAAGTTTCGCAAATGTATTTCTACGTGTATCTGCCTCTGTTGCACGTCTATATAAAGTTTGCCGTTTGTTTACTCTCTCTCTCTGTCTGTCTGTCTGTCTGTCTGTCTGTCTGTCTCTCTCTCTCTCTCTCTCTCTCTCTCTCTCTCTCTCTCTCTCTCTCTCTCTCTCTCTCTCTCTCTCTCTCTCTCTCTCTCTCTCTCTCTCTACGTGTGTGTGTATGTGTCAATATACGTCATTGTTTACTGACGTCCCTTGTCTGGAGGGAAGCAAACACGATTTTTTCCGCCCTCGTTCGTTTCATACTTCCAATTATCAATTACCGAATGTCATCCTTTCCTTTTCTGTTCAGCCGGCCTGAAACATAGTCGGCATGTACTTGACGTGATTGGTAATTCAACGTATTATACCGTCACATGGGGGCTTTAGCTGGATATGTGGACGTGTGGGTATGTGGACAGCCAGGCCGAGAGCGCAAATAGCTTTAAATCTCTTTCGTTTCTACTTATTCGATCTTTCGACAGAATTCCATGGCTAATTATCACAGCCATATACACTGATCACTTTAGAGAGAGCGATGCGCATGCACATCTTAATCACAATCATTTCAATCTGATATAACGGGCAAATATTGCAACATGAAAGCAAAACACCAGTTTCAAAATCAAGCGTAAAAGAAGTCACATAAGCCAAAAGGCAATAATTTAATCAGCATGCTAAGCTTGTGCTTCTTCTTATCTTTCTTCCTCTCGTTTCTC
>BOPN01000473.1:11770-14270 GCA_017312705.2 Penaeus japonicus
CCTACGCTTTGGTGAATTGCAGTAATTGTGGCTAACCTTACAGCCTTTAGTGTTGCAACTCCTACTACCTGGTTGACCTGTGGGTAATATGTAATTGTGCACAAGATATGAGTATTCAACATTCTACACTTGTCTCAATAGATTACCAGTAATTTCTGAACCTTTCTCTGTTAAGCAGGTGTAGAGAGAATACATCAAATATCTCATAACTGTAACCTTCACTGATCTCAAGTAATTAATTAATGAGATATTGGTTTTACTCTACTAGTTCAATCATATTTTTTTCACGGAATATCAGCAACCCTTTTGTCTAATGGAAAATTTTACTGCTTACTTTTTATCCTTTTCTTATTGTGAGGTCTGCATTATCCATTTAAAAGACTATGTGATTAACTGACCTTTCGTGCAAATACTCGACGTTAGCTGATTCTGTGGATTACACTCTCTGTAAAGGAAGCAATGGAAGCAATTTGTGATGATAAAATAGGCTTTATAACAATTTGTAATTTTTGTTTTTATGGACTATCTAGTTTACTTTCATATTCACAATAGGTACAAAAGATGATGATGACTCAAGCTAGTATTGCTTGCGAATACTGTAGTACAAAAAGCAGGTATGCTGACAATGAGGTACTCTACCGTCCGAGAACCTAGCTTGGTGCCTGTTTAATTATCATACCATGGTCGTAACAGACCTGGCAGGTTTTTTTTTGTTTGTTTGTTTGTTTTTACCTATGTGTTGGTGTTCCTTGTAGTCTAACTAGGGGAAAAGGCCTGGTAACCAGTGCCGAGCTTCCCTTACGCTGGTATAATGACTGGAAAACCCAAAGCACTTAGGCATGTTTGTAACTATCATTATTGTTATCTCCAACTGCCTCTAATGTTAATAAACTACCATCATGAACGTCTAGCCACCCGGCATGTATGTTACGACCATGTAGACCCTAGTTACGATATGATATATATATATATATATATATATATATATATATATATATATATATATATATACAAAGTGTGTATGTATACACACACACACACACACACACACGCACACACACACGCACACACACACACACACACACACACACAGTACATGCCTATGCTGTCAAATTTAACGTAAAAAGTTGTTTATGTTTTATAAATCGTACCTTCCATAACTAATAATGCTAGCTTAAAATTAATGACACCATTGTAAAGCATAGCCATTTTCCTTTCTGAAGCATAGAAAGTTAGTCCCAGTGTAGCCGTGGGGGAATCACTAGTATTTAGTTTTAGTTTTTGTGAAGGTCCCTGGTGTTACTGTTGTCCCGCCCGGCTCTCATTTCCAGCGTTATTCTTAAGGTTGCGTAACAGTTCGTAAGTAGCTACTGTAAAATAATAATGAAAGGAAAAAAAAAAGTTTTATGTACTGAAATTTAAACATTCAGTTTATTATTTGTTTGAAATCTATGAGCAGAATTATTTTGACAGCCTTAAAACAAAAGTCGACCATAATACTATTTTTTTTCTTTAACATCATCTCGCGACCCCCCAAAAGCATCTCGCGATCCCTAGGTTGAGAACCACTGATCTAGAGGATCACGGATGTCATATATGTTACGGTTTGATTGATCTAGGATGTAATGCGTGGCACCATGCTTGTATATTAGACCATTATTTAACGACAGTTCATGACATTAGCGGGTCATGCTAAGACACTTCGTTGCCCTCTTTAAGATGTGTACATGTGTATATCTGTAGAAATCGTTTAATGTTGTACATAGAATCTATAAAGAGTCCAGGAAACCAGGACCTGCCAGGGACTATGCGTAAAGTCAGGGAGGCAATGGTTTAGACCTTTTTTGATTGAGTAAGAGATCCTGAAGTGTCACAATGAGACCGTGGAACGTAAAGGTTTCCGTGGTGAAATGACATTTCTCATTGTTTAATTAAACGCTAGCCTGAGCCACTAAAGGTAATGTCAAGGTACGACAGGTGCTCCCCATGACGTCATAGGGGTATGTGATTGACACTGAAAAATATATGAAGTACATAAATATTGACACTGCATGTTTGCCTATAAACAACCTAATTTTGAGGAACTGCTGTATCTTGGGAAATCTAATTAGATCTCAACTCGTTCAGACTATAGAATAAACACACACACACACAAACACACACACACACACATACGCGCACACGCACACACACTCACACGCAAACACACACAAACACAAATACGCACACACTCACAGGCAAACACACACACATACACCCACGCACACACACACTCACACGCAAACACATGCACACACTCACACGCAAACACACACACACACATACACACACACACACACACAAACACATGTATATACATATATATATATATATATATATATATATATATATATATATATATATATATATGCATATTTGTTTTATTTATTATCTATTTATTTGTATGTGTAATATATACACACATATATATGATATATATGTTTAACTTTTCATTCACATT
>BOPN01000473.1:39270-71770 GCA_017312705.2 Penaeus japonicus
TGTATATATATACATACATACATACATACATATATATATATATATATATATATATATATATATATATATATATATGTATATATATAATATATATATATATATATATATATATATATATATATATATATATATATATATAAATATATATTCATTTATATAAACACATATATATGCGTATATGTATATATATATATATATATATATATATATATATATATATATATATATATGTATGTATATATATATATATATATATATATATATATATATATATATATATATATATATATATATATATATACATATACGCATATATATGTGTTTACATAAATAGTATACATATACATATATATATATATATATATATATATATATATATATATATATATATATATATATGTATTCATTTATATAAACACATATATATGCGTATATGTATATGTATGTATATATATATATATATATATATATATATATATATATATATATATATATATATATATATATATATATATATATATATATATATATTTATATTTATTCATTTTCGTAAACACACACACACACACACACACACACACACACACACACACACACACACACATATATATATATATATATATATATATATATATATATATATATATATACATATATATATATACATATACAAACATATACATACATATATATATATATATATATATATATATATATATATATATATATATATATATATATATATATATATATATATATATATATATATATATATATATATATATATATATATGTATATATATATATAGATATATATATATATATATATATATATATATATATATATATATATATATATATATATAAATATGTATATATATATATATAAATATATATATATATATATATATATACATATATATGTATGTATATATATATATATATATATATATATATATATATATATATATGTATATATATATATATATATATATATATATATATATATATATATATATATACATATATATGTAAATATATATATATATATATATATATATATATATATATATATATAAATATATTTATATATATATATATATAAATATATATATATATATAAATATATATTTATTTATATATGAATATCTATATAAATAAATATATATATATATATATATATATATATATATATATATATATATATATATATATGTGTGTGTGTGTGTGTGTGTGTGTGTGTGTGTGTGTGTGTGTGTGTGTGTGTGTGTGTGTGTGTGTGTGTGTGCTTGTCTGTGTTTATACACAAGCATAAACATGTATACAAAATAGATTAAAAAAAAAGAAAAAAAAAATGTAGGTAATAATAGAGAGAGAGAGAGAGAGATTAACGGTTTAATGTCTATGTGCAGTCGTGGAAACCAAAACTATATCTAGATTTGTGTTTTTCTAACCCTAGTATTGTACAAAAAATTATATCCAGATAATAATTATGAGAGGAATTCACAGCTGTCTTATATTCATTTGATTTTCTGTGTATATAATTAGCACAAACGACATGTAAGCTTCCCCCATGATCATTAAGGCTCATAAAACTGTGGGAAATCCATAATAATTCGGAGCAATATTGCCCAAGGTTAGTATTAGATTAGGGCTCAAAGTATCAATTAGTTTCTTACACATGTTCCGATTGACACCTGAGGTCTCTGTAATGATTGCTATTAAAGAAAAAAAAATCATACATTGCCTTGTAAAATTCCTTTGTTAATTATAATTTTTTCCTCAGGATTTTTTTTCAGCAGGTATATCTATATCTATATTTATCTATCTATCTATCTGTCTATCTATCTATCTATCTAGAATGTGATGTAAAATTAATCTGCTGATTATAACTCATTTCTCTTTTTTTCATCAAGTATATCTATCTATTTATCTATATCTCTATATATCTATCTATATGTATATATATGTATATATATACATGTATATACATGTATATACATATATATATATATATATATATATATATATATATATATATATATATATATATATATAGAGAGAGAGAGAGAGAGAGAGAGAGAGAGAGACTTTGACTTTGACTTTGACTTTGACGAGTTTATTGAGACAAGTGATTACGTACATCTCAAAAGGATGAGGTAACATAGGTTATCCTCACCCCAATCTTAGTCCCTCTTTGGGCTCACATATATTTTACAAAACCTTACAGCTATGTCAACACGTTGAAATATATACAGAACAAAAGACGGGTCAATCACAAGCATACACACTTAAATGTTTACATATCAGGAGAACGATATAACGGTATGGATTATCACCCTCAGCATGCAAAGTCCTCTCCTAAGGTCACGCCGTTACATACTTGAAATATGTGGCGCACATATATGTTAATAATATATATGTATGCTTCCGGAGGAAAGAATTTATCAGAAAGTCAAGAAGTATGTTTGTATTTAACAGGATGATGTATCATAAATGATATTCATTCACATCTCAATAAAATCCTACTTGGGCTATCGTAGTCTCGGCAGAAGGGAAGTCACAATCGGGTATACACTGTTGTCAACTACAATTATGTGGTCGATGCGAAGTGTTTATACTTCTTTAAAATTTGTATTACCTGGCCATTTCTAAGCATCCATACAGCTTGTTCGGGGAGTCCAGCTATCTCTGAGTTTCTGTAAATCTGAAGCATGGGACACTGTAAGATATAGTGTACTAAGGTGTGTGACCTTGGTGACCTACACACCCTGCATTCTTTTTCCTGTTCACCTGTCGGGACACCTAACTCCCAGTAGTATTTATACCCTAACCTAATTCTCATGTGCACAGAGTCTTTCCACTTGCTCTTGCCCCTCCCATAAGCGAAGTCTGTGTTCATCGCTAGATGCATATAGTGTTGCAAAGTTTCGCTCGTTTCAATCAATTCGCCTTTCTTAATCTCATCATAGTCTAACTGCATCCTCTTGATATTGCTCCTTGCCTGCTTAAGAGTCCGAGCACTTTGTATGTCCACCTCACATTTTTTAGCTGCCTCCTTCGCTACCTCATCCACAGCCTCATTAAGGGTGATACCGACATGCGATGGGATCCAGACGAATGTAATCTCACGTCCCTGGCCTCGTAGCCTATGAGCAATCAATCGGCACTCGTTAATAATGTGCTCAAACACAGGGTCCCTGCTGTTAAGAGAGTCCAGCGCTCCCCTACTATCCACAAAAAAGAAAGCATCTTTATTAATAATTTCAATCTTTTTAAGTGCTGTCAATATTGCCCATAACTCAGCCTGTGTTGACGATATATGATTACTCAGTCTTATCCCACTGCTTGTGGTGACCACGCCACTTGCAGTGAACTGTCTGATGATAACCCCACATCCTGCTCTGCCATCTTTCAAAACTGACCCATCGCAGTAGACATGAGCAATATCAAGGCGTGTTAGACTCTTTATTTTATGACCATATCTTGATTTAAGTTGACCAGGTTCATAAAGCCTCTTATTCATAAGGAGGGGATCGACATCTACATTAATCGTCTGATCCTCCCATGGTGGCACTTTGGCGGATGCTTGAAACGATTGGCAAAAGTTTTGCAAGCCATAAAATTCTATATCATTTTTAAGCGCCTTCATATATCCTCGTTTGCCCTGTCTATAAAAAGTCCTTATGTTGTCAAAACCGCTGACCATATCTCTCACTAATTTCTTTCCACTGTTCCCTCTCATGAGCCTAACGGCTGCTATGACATTAATCTCGCTTACTCTCTGTGCAATGCTTTGCAATCCTGTCTCTGTTCTCATTATGTCTATCCTAGCATTCTTTTGACACCCGAGGATAATACGCATAGCTTCATTCTGCATGGTTTCAAGCCTTCGGAGCCTCCCCTGACAAGCTATAGAAAGTGCTGGTGCTGCATAATCCACCAGAGCTCTTACTGTACTAATGTAGACTAGCCTCAGCAGAGGCACCCCGGCTCCTATCCCTCGACAAGCAAGTGCCCTGAGCGGCCGCAGTCGAGCCTTGCACTGTGTTAGTACGTGATTTACTTCAGCATCCTTGCTTGAGGCAGTGAAGCCAATGTACATACCCAGATATTTATATGTTGACACCTTCTCCACTGTTTTGTTGTTTAGGGTAAGTGGCACGTTGCCTCTTTGTTTACTCTGAAATTTGGTCTTTTCTTCATTTATAACCAGCCCCAATGTTTGAGCAAGACTAGTAAATCTGTCCAGCGCTGTTTGTAAATGGCGATGAGTGGTCCCTTGTATCAATATATCATCTGCATATAAGATTGGCTGAACGCCCTTAGGGTATTCCTCTGAAGCTATCCTGTTCATTAGTACATTAAAGAGCATTGGGCTTAAAACACCCCCCTGTGGAGTACCTAGCTCAAAACGTTTCTCCTCTGAGAAACAGCCTTGAAACCATACGCAAGCTTTCCTATCTGTCAGATAGTCACCAATCCATCTCAGCAACTTTCCTGTAGAGAGAGAGAGAGAGAGAGATGAACACTTTTGAACAGCATAAACTCAGGAGTAGATGAAGGTGAATCTGACATATATGTCTTGAGAAGCGAGATTGAAAGAAACGTAGATAAGTTGAAAAATGGAGTATGCGGGTTTGTAAAAATAGCATCTAAACTTTTGGAAAATGAGAATCAGATTACAATAGACATCTTACACGAGATATGCAATGCAGCGAGGTATATGTCCCACCGAGTGACCGAAATTGCTGATTTTGCCAGTGCCAGAGATGGGTAACCTACGAAAACGTAACGACTATTGAAAAGTTAGCTTGATTAACCACCCCAGCAAAGTATTACTACAAATAATCAAAAGAGCAAGCCGACTTCCGTACCGGTCGCAGCACGGTCAAACAAATTGGATATGTGAGTCTTAGGATTAAAATGTCGGGATCACCAAGTGTAAATACATCACAAATTTATTGACTTTAAAAAGGCCAATGGTAGGGTCTAGAGAAAGGCCCTCTGGGAGATAAAGGTAAAAAACATCATCGACCACATCTAGTGAAGGTCATTGAGAAGCAATGAAGACAGTACCAACACAGTTCTCAAAACAACAGTTGGCGTCCACCAAGGGATCACATTATTACCTTGGTTATTCAGCATCATTCTAGAACAAATCCTGAAAGAAATTACCAATCTCAGATTCACTGACATCTTAGCTGGGACAAGATTAAAGCTGAACAAGCTCTCTAACCGCCTAGACACTTATGTATATACACATATTGATTTATATATATATGTATATATATATATATATATATATATGTATATATATACATATATATGTATATATATATATATGTATATATATACATATATATATGTATATATATACATATATATGTATATATATACATATATATGTATATATATACATATATATGTATATATATACATATATATGTATATATACATATATATATGTATATATATACATATATATATGTATATATATATATATATATATATATATATACATATATATATGTATATATATACATATATATGTATATATATACATATATATATATATATATATATGTATATATATACATATATATGTATATATATATATGTATATATATACATATATATGTATATATATATATATGTATATATATATATATATATATATATATATGTATATATATACATATATATATATATATATACATATATATATATATATATACATATATATGTATATATATACATATATATGTATATATATACATATATATGTATATATATACATATATATGTATATATATACATATATATATATATATATATTAATATATCCATATATATCCATACATATCTATATGTATATACTGTATATGTATGTATATATATATATATATATATATATATATATATATATATATATATATATATATATATATATATGTAAAAAAAATATATATATATATATATTATCATCAGCCTGTATCATTCCATTGAAGGACATAGTCCTCTCTCAATCTTTTCCAGTCACTCCAGTCTTGTGTCCTCTGATTCCAGTTATTCCTAGTCATTGATCTTGCCCTTGGTCTCATTGTGTTGTGTATTTACCATTCTGTTGTTTTCTTTGTCCAACTGTTGTCCTGTCACTGATATATATGTCCAGCCCACTGCCATTTTATCTTCTTGATGCTCTTGTGCATATCCTCTACTTTTGTTTGTTGCCTAAACAATGTGGCTCTTTTCTTGTCTCTTAAGCTAACTTCTAGCATAAGCCTTTCCATTCCTCTTTGAGCACTTACTGATTTCCTCTTAAGTGCCTTGGTCATAGTCCATGTTTTTGACCCATATGTCATGATGGGGAGGACACATTGTTCAAAAATCTTTCCCTCTAGACATAGCAGACGACCTCGCCTGATTCGCCATCTTTTCTCGGCTTCACAGGATGTACTCATCTTGATGAGTTGCCCTAGGTATACATACTCGTTCACTGCTTCTAGTACCTCGCCCTGTATTTGTATTTCCTTAACTGGGGTTCAACTGTTGACTGGGGTTCGACTGTTTTATCATGTTCATTTTAAGACTTTGCATATTTAAATTGCTTAGTAATTGCTGTAATTCATCTGCTGACTCATCGAAAAGAACAATGTCATCTGCAAATCTTCAATTGCCCGTAGTGAAGGGGTTAAGACTTTGCATATTTAAATCGCTTATTAATTGCTTTAATTCATCTGCTGACTCATCGAAAAGAACAATGTCATCTGCAAATCTTAAAGTGCTGAAGTCCTCATTCCATATATTAATCCCTTTCTCCTTCCAATCTAACTTGTTGAATACATCTTCCAAGCAAGCGGTAAACAGTTTCGGTATTTGGTATTTTATTGGTTTCTGCGTGTATTTTGATGGTTGCTGTACCATCTCTCTCTATATATATCCTCTAATAATCTGCAATATATTTCCTCTACTCCTTGTTTACGAATTGCATCTAGTACTGCAGATATCTGTACCGAATTGAATGCCTTTTCATAATCTACAAATGCCATACACAGGGGATTCCTATATTCGCTTGTTTTCTCTTTTATTTGGGTTAGTGTGTGGATATGGTCTGTAGTTGAGAATCCGCTGCGGAACCCTGCCTGTTCCCTGGGTTGTTTTGAATCTAATGTATCGGTGATACGGGTTGTGATGATTTTTGTGAACATTTTATATATTACTGAAAGGAGGCTTGTAGGTCGGTAATCCTTTAGGTCTATTAAAAAAAAAAAAAAAAAATTCCAGGATTTTGGAGCTTTACCGACGCTTAGACATCTGTTAAAAAGATTGGCCTGTTTTACTGCTGCAATCTCTCCTGCATCTTGAATAAGATCTACACTAATGCCGTCTTCACCTGGTGGTTTTACTCATTTCATGCCTTTTAGTGCCCTATTTACTTCCTCTACCGTAATGTTTGGAACGTCTCCAATTGTTATGTTTGTCTCCGTATATGTGGTTGATCGTTTGAGTAGTATAAATCGCAATAGAAGTCTTCTATTACTTTGATAATTTCATTTTCAATGTATGTCACCTCTCCATTAGGTTTCTTTAGTGCATACATTCGATTTTTCTCTATTCCGAGCCTCCTCTTTGTTGCCTTAAGGCTGTTGCCGGCAAGCAGAACTTCATTTATTTTTCGTGTGTGAAATTTGCGTACACCCTCTCTCTTCTCGTTTATCTGCTGATTCTATCTTGTCTCTGACTGATGTTATTTTCATGTCACTATGCTGTTTCATAAGCTTTTTTGTCTTTACCGAAAGCTTATTGAAATTTTCTTTTTCATCTTTACCCCCTATTTCAAGTGCAGCTTCCTTTAATACCTCACTGAATTGGTAACTCTTTTGGTCTATGTCAAGATCTTTGAAAGCTGAGTATTTGTTTCGGATGTTAATACCGAATTCCGTTTCCCTATTCTTAATGTAAATTAGATTAACGAGAGGCTTCTGTATGAGCTTATTTCGTTCCCTTCTTAGCTGTAATTTTACTCTACTTCTGAACAGTCTTTGGTTGCTACCGACATTTACTTTATTGATAACGGTTACGTCTTGTACAATGTCGTGCCTATTGGTGATTATGAACTCAATTCTGTTTTTAATGATGGATGGTGATTTCCATGTCTGTTTTCTCTCGCATCTCTTTTCGAAGAATGTATTCATAATTTTAAGGGATCGAACTTCAGCGAATTCTGTTAGCCTATGGCCTCTCTCATTTCTGGTTCCTATTCCATGTTTCCCAACCGAGGTTTCTCCATCTTCCCTTATTCCTATCTTGGCAATAAAATTCCCCATAATCACGGTAAAATGGGGTTTTGCTCTATCGGTAGCTGCTTGCACATCTTCATAGAAACTCTCTATCTCTTCATCACTATGACTACCGGTAGGAGCGTATAATTGGATAACTTTTAGGTTATATGTGTTGTTTAGTTTCAGTATTACAGAAACTACTCTTTCACTCTTTCCCTAATATTCTTTTCAAGGCGCCTGTGCACTAAGAAACCTACTCCTAATTCTTGTTTGCTAAGGGTTTACCTCTTCAATATAGTAAGTGACCATCATTTAGTAATTTCTGTCCTACAATATCCATTTAAGGAGGAACGTCATATTTTCGGCTTTAAAAAATCGTTTTGAAAATTCGTAACTGACATCGTGTAGCCTTTCCGTGCATTGTGCAACAACCTGCTAGGCACAAGTGCGTATGGCGGCATTTAAAAATTTAAATGTCTACTACCCCACGCAGTCGGGATTTAAATTTATTTACATCTATACTGTCATTTATCTTCTTCTAGCTTCTTCTGTATCTTATTTTTTCGATTTTTTTACGTGGTTATATGTACATTTGGTATTGTATGATATGTTTTCCGCTGGTGTGGAGGTAGCGAGGCAAGTACGTGCTCGATTTTCCCAGCGCAAGTAATTATTCTCACAAAAATTATTTGATTTTTACGCACGCCATTGGTATTTGGTGCATTTTTCGTGTTACACAATGGGAAAACGTAAAGGGAAGAATTTGGCATGGAGTGCCACTGCAAAGAAGAGAATGGAGGCGTATTGGGACAAAGTAAGAAAGGAGAAATGTGACGAGGTGGAAGCTCAGCCATGACGTCACGGGCTGATCCCAGTGCCTCACCCCCCCAGCTGGCCCGGAACACGTGGAACAGCTGATTGCCGCGGCCTACAGAGATAAACTCTTATCTGGGAAACTTGGTGATATAGGAGACATAGACGACGATAATGCCCTTGTCGTTATATCAGTTAGAAGACTGAAAGAACTTATGAAAGACACAAAGTGTAATATATGTGGCCAGACGGCACAAACTAGTGTTACCAAGAAATACTTTGATTGTGTTGTGCATGTGACATGCAACAAGTGTGAAACAGTGATGTGTCATAGTGAACCTAGAAAATCTAAGCCTGGCTACATAAGTGAAGGCAATGCTTTGCTGGTATTCCATAGCCTCAGCAATGGGTATGGAAAAGCAGGCCTATCCAGGCTGTCAGCTGTCTTCGGCACTCACGACATGACGCAGTCTGTCTTTATAAATTATGCTGGCATCCTATACAATTCTATGAGATTTTTTTTATGAAGCTCAGCAAACAATTGTGCGTAAAACAGTGAGTGAAGTGGCCAAAAAGCAGGCTCTATCAGAGCCAGGTGACAAACTAGTGAGAATTGGCGTGGGGTATGATGGTACATGGCTCACTCGTGGCCATAAATCTCACATAGGCGCTGGATTTGTGATTGACATGGAGACAGGATTTGTATTAGACTATGAAGTTCTGAGTAATTTTTGCAAAGCATGCTCAACAATGAAAAATAAAATAAAAACAAAAGAGAGATTTGAAGAGTGGCGAGAGACAATCCATAGAGACAAATGTGAGGTCAACTTCGATGAGCTTTCAGGCAGAATTGAAGCTGAAGGTGCCCTGCGACTTTGGGGGCGTTCAGAAAATATCGGCTTTCAATTTACAACGTTTTTAGGTGACGGAGACTCTAGTGCCTTTACTGCCGTCACTAGCATGAATAATGGAGAAGGCCTCTACAGTGTGAAAGTAGAAAAAGAGGAATGTGTGAACCACGTAAAGAAAAGAATGGTGGGAAGACTGAGAAAACTCAAGGAAGATCTAAAGGAAGAAAGAGTCACGAAGTCAGGAAAGGTTATTAGGAAAAGTGTTGTGGGCGGCAAACATCAGCTGACTGATCAACAAATAGATGCTTTCCAGCGATACTATGGAAAAGCTATAAAAGACAGCGTTGGGACCAACATCATTACAATGGAACTAAGGATCATGTCAGGGTTCTGGCACTCTATATCCAGGGATGGTGAAGAAAACCACCATCATCTGCATTGCAATCCATCCTGGTGTATATTTAGGAAAGCAATGGATAACAATGAACCCTTGCCCTCACATAATACAATGAAAAACTATCTTAGGATAGATAAAATATATGAAGATCGTGTGAGGTCAATATTCAATGACCTATCTTCACCAGCTCTTCTGGAAAGATGCATGAAAGGGCACACGCAAAATAGAAATGAAGGCCTGCATTCAAAGCTATGGCTTCACCAAAATAAAGCCAAATTTGCAGGCCTCAAAAGAGTGCAATTCATGACTCAGCTTACAATCCTCGAGCACAATCTGGGATATGAAGCAAACAGATTCATAGCCTATATAGGCTTTCCTTCTACACCGGAAGCAATAAAAACAACAGAAGCCATGGATAAAAAGAGGGTATCTCCACGCCAAACAAAACACAAGAGACTTACGAAAAAGCCGTCCGAGTCAGAAGATTATCACCCGGGGGGCTTTGATGCATAGGCCTAACCCGGCTACAATGAGTTGGGTGGCGCCCAATGACACCCTCCCCTCTGGGGGACTAATATTTTGTCTTTTCTAATACATATGCATTCCTATATTGTATTAGAAAAGACAAAGGGGGACCAGCCGCCAAATGCAATATCGGGGACATGACACCCCTTCCCGGTAAAAGTGACCTGAGGTGACCTGAATGACCCTCCTTGGAGATATGACCTCTTCAGCATCATCAGGTGTAAGGAACAGAACGAGGCATAGTTATATTGGGTTAATAAAAACATTACTCTAATGTAT
This sequence comes from Penaeus japonicus, assembly GCA_017312705.2. Taxonomy (NCBI): domain Eukaryota; kingdom Metazoa; phylum Arthropoda; class Malacostraca; order Decapoda; family Penaeidae; genus Penaeus; species Penaeus japonicus. The sequence continues at coordinate 50,421 of BOPN01000473.1, forward strand.
ATTGTAACCTAAACATTAAAATGCGTTTTTCTCGAAACTAAATTTTCAAGGGTTAAATTTATATATCTCAACTTCTATTGCTCCGATTTTAACATTTCTTGCGCCAAAATACTCAGAAAGGAGATCTCTTTAAAACTGCATATTCAAATTAATTCATTCCGAAGCTCGTAGGATCTACATTTTTTTTCGGTATTTTTTACCAAAAAAAAAAAGCTTAATTTACTTTTATTTTGTGAACTTATCATTTGTGATATGTAAATGCCTATATGCAGTCTTTTTCCTTTGAGTGTCTTGTAACTCTCATCCAAAGAAAATCCTACTTTGAATAGTTTTTCACGAATATGAATTTTTTTTGGCATAGGTGAAAATCTTAGAAAAAAAAAAATGAAAGAAAGTAATACATTGATTTTTATGAAAATTAAATCAGAGGTGCAACTTAAGGGAATGTCTAAGCTGTAAAAAAAATCATTGATCTACACGAAAAAGTATGGCCGCAGGAAGGAAAAATGTCCGAAAGCGCACATAAAAATGACGTTCCTCCTTAATAAATGAAAGTTCCTCAAGCAGTATCAAAAGATCAGATTCTGTTCTCAGAGTCCTTACATTATATGTGCACAAATTCATCTTTAGGCGGTCTAGGTCTAATTGGATATTTTTAACACCCTCTACTCCAGAACGATCCTGATCGCCGCCGTGACCAGGGGTTCCGTTTCCAGGGAATGAGGGCCGTAGTTTTGACTGGGAAATCTTATCTAAGAGGGGTGAAGGCTGGTACCCCCACCAACCGGCCTTAATTGTGCATGGTAGGGTGAGTAATATTAGTCAGGAAACTACCATTAATCTCCAATAACACGTTTGAGCTAAGGCTTCTTTTGTAGCGTACGAAACAGGGAACGCGTTCTCTGTTTTAGAAGACTGACAGAGGTTAGCCTAATGATGTCATTACTCTTCATAGAGTGCGCTGCCAAGCGTAGGGCGAATCGTGGGAAAAAGTATCGTTACTATCATTTCAAGTTACACGCTCCCGAAACAATACAGAGGATCCGCAGCACACGTAGGAGTACAATGTCGGATACATTGAGAGACGTATATGAGATCACGGCTGTAGCTATGCTGGTCTCCCCAGAAGATGAGAGTAATGAAGTCACGGAAGAAGTTGTGCTACCAAATGCAACGTTGATGTGCATGAGTGCTTATGCCTTTGAATACAGGTGGGTTTCATTGTGGTTTGAAGGAAAACCTCTGGCAAAAGCCAACCACTTTCTTCCCAGTTTGTGTAGACAGTAGTGCAAATCATTTCCATACTTTAGACTTATTTATTTACTATGTGTCTATGGGGGAAAAAAAAAGTTACACAAATAACTACAATGTATTTGTTGCATTAAAACTTAAATCAAATTCTTAGAGGAGGCAGTGTTCATGCTAATCAGTTGTATCCACCCATTACAATCAATTGCATTACCTTTCTCATAAAACAAATAAGGAAACTTCTCCTAAGACCCCATGAGATGCACAATCTAGGATTTGAATACATTTTTAAAGTTCTGTCATGTCAAGAATTTGTATTTGTTAGTCTTTTTGGTGTCACAGAACTCTAGATTTTCTAGCAAGAATTATTATTACCGCACTCTTTTAATGATTAATTAGACACTATAAATTCTTATAAAAATTATAGAACCGTGTATTAATAAAATGTGATATTCTTTATAATAACAGTATTGTTAGGGTGCTGTTTTCAGTAGTTATGAGAAAAGATCATGTCAGTGTTGTTATTCTTGGAGAAGGATAAGAATGAACATAATAATCTTTAGTACACAATGTAAATAGGTTACTACATCTCCATAGGTGTACAAATTTCCAATGCACTGGTGAGTTATGGAAGAAATAAACAAGTCTTCAGTATTCTAGTCTAGGTGATGAGTTTTGGCAATGCTTATATTTTTTCTTATGCTGTAAAGTTATTAGTAAATGACTATTATAGAAGTATTTTACCATAAATTACAATCCTTTTCTGGAAATTCTGTGGTTATCATTTTTTATAAAACAATAATTATATTTTAAGCTTAGTAAGTCAATTATACTCATATGTAGTATTCATTTACAATTTATAGTAAACTTATTTTTCTATAAAAAAAACTTTACTTAGATATGTTTTTTCCTTCTTCCTCCAGGGAAGATCATCCGCAACAAGAAGGTTTCGTGGAAATTCTGGAGAAAAAAAGTGACCTTGACTTCTTCAAACACCTTAGAGTTACCAGAAGTTCATTTGATACAATTATCAAGGATATTGAAGGGGTATATGGGTCCAGACCTTCAGGTACCAACCTCAATTTAGGACCAAAGAATGCCTTGTATATGACTCTTTGGTACTTGGGAACTCCTGTATCATATAGAGAGGTTTCTGAATTGTTTGGAGTATCAGAAGGAGTTACATTTGGTTGTGTACAAGAAAATTATAGAAGTACTGTGTTCTCTTGGCAGAAAGTATATAAGATGGCCAACTCATGAGGAAGTAGTAGAAAGGGAAAGAGAATTTCAGCATTTAGCTGGTCTGCCAGGGGTAATTGGTGCTGTGGATGGTTGCCATATCAGTATTAAAGCCTCAGAAGCTGTACAGTCAGACTACCTGGACAGAATGAAACAGCGTAAATTTAATGGCAGTTTGCACAACTAATAAAAATTTACATATATACAAGCAGGATTTCCAGGCTCTGCTCATGGCAGTAGAGTATTTAGATCTAGTAAACTTTTCAGTAAGATGGGAACTGATCCAGTACCATGTATTCCTTCTGAGAACCTGCATATTGTTGGAGACTGCATTTGCCTTGCACCAACACTTGATGGTGCCATTCAGAGACACAGGTAGCTTGACAGTAACTCAAATCACATTCAACAAAAGACTGTCAAGAACAAGATCTGTTATTGAAAATGAATTTGCGTTGTTTAAGGGGAGATTCAGAAGACTGAAGTACATAGATGCAGATGTTGAAAGGATAGGGAATATAATAAAAGCATGCTGTGTGCTTCATAACATCACACTAGAATTTGCATATGAGGAACCATTATTGGTGCAGGAAGAAGGCATTGCCCAGGTTAACGAGGCAACTGACACTACAGCAGCACCAAATAGAGATAAAAATGTCAGTGGAGAGAGGAAGAGAATGTTCTTGGCCTCACTCCTATGAAAACAAAATATATATGCTTATATACTTATAAACAATATGTATGTGTGTGTGTGTTGTTTGTGTGTGTGTGTTATGTAGGGTAATCTCTTATATGTAATCTATATGTGTTTTACATAAATGGTTTAAGTAGAAATGTGACCTATTACTATGTTTTGGTTAATTTAGCAACTTTTCCACAATAAAAGTATTTCCAATTACTTAAAATATCAGTTCTCCCTCAACTATCCAGGAAGATAAAGCAACAAAAACTTATTGACTATTTATTAAAACAAAGAGTTTATTTCTTTCTAAAAAATAAAATTGCTGATTTAGACATTTTAACATATTTGTCTCATACACATATCACTCAAAACAAAGGATAAGCTATTATATACTAATTCTTTTTTTCACTAATCTCTAATTGAAAGGTCTATGAACATCACTCTAGACATTAAAAACAGTGATATAAATGAAAAAAAATACACTTGCCTCCTCTTGTGGACATGCCAGCAACAAACACACACACATATATATAATATAATATCTATAATATATTTATATATATAATATATATATATATAGTATATACATATACACATAGACATACACATACACATTTACATATACACAGACACTGACATAGACACACACACACAGCCATATAATATACATACATACATATATACATACATAAATACATATTTACATACATATATACATACATATATATATATAAATATATATATATATATATATACATACAAATATATATACATACATATATATATATATATATATAGATAGATAGATATACATATCCATATATACATAAATAAATATATACATACATGTATACATACATACATATATACATACATACATAAACATACATACATTCATATATATATATAAATATATATATATACATACATATACATATATATACATACATATATATATAGATATGTATACATATCCATATATACATATTCATACATATACATATATACATATATACATATACATATATATATACATATACATATATATATACATATACATACATATACATATATATACTGTCGCAGAGGGCCAAGTCTTGGTGGGTTGTACAGGGAAAATCTTGTGGAAATTGTGTGGGTTTTATTGATTCTTCTATACAACTTGAATCTTCATTCCCCTTCATTCCCATCCATATTGTTTATTCCCGTAAAACTGAAAATGTAAAGCATTCCTTTCTAATTCAAGTTTAACATATTGATCTTATATCATATAACATAATCATTCAACTACAATATATCTTGACACCATTATATATCAAATTTCTATTTAAGTATAAACACATATTGCAAAATTACATAAATATAATAAGATAAATACCTCAGACACCTCACTTGGCTTCTCTGAGTCACAAAATGGCTTCTCTGATTGTTGTCATGCGATTAGTTATGCAGATTGCCTATAGGAGGCGTACATCAGAAAACGATATAAGGGGATACTAATCTATTTAATACATATCCCTATTGTTAGTACATATCACAATTATTAGGAACTTAGAACATCACATTTGAATATAAATGCAGCCACATTAACATGGCTCCCCTAAATTGAGTAAACAATTTACCTTATACAATAACCTTAATATCTATTGAGCACAATGTGAGAATAATACTACAAATACTACCGAGGAACTATGAGAATCCTTTGGTACAATTTTGGCACTTAAGTAGGCTTCTCGGCGGGGAAACCCGGTGATATGATTATCAAGGATATCGAAGGGGTATATGGGTCCAGACCTTCAGGTACCAACCTCAATTTAGGACCAAAGAAGGCCTTGTATATGACACTTTGGTACTTGGGAACTCCTGTATCATATAGAGAGGTATCAGAATTGTTTGAAGTATCAGAAGGAGTTACATTTGGTTGTGTGGAAAAAAAATATAGAAGTACTGTGTTCTCTTGGCCGAAAGTATATAAGATGGCCAACTCATGAGGAAGTAGTAGAAAGGGAAGAAAATTTCAGTATTTAGCTGGTCTGCCAGGGGTAATTGGTGCTGTGGATGGTTGCCATGTCAGTATTAAAACCCCAGAAGCTGTACAGTCTGACTACCTGGACAGAACAATGAAACACAGCGTAAATTTAATGGCGGTTTGTACAGCTAATACAAAAAATACATATTTATAAGCAGGATTTACAGGCTCTGCTCATGTCAGTAGAGTATTTAGGTCTACTAAACTTTTCAGTAAGATGGAAACTGATCCAGTACCATGGTTTTCTTCTGATAACCTGCATATTGTTGGATACACTGCATTTGCCTTGCACCAACACTTGATGGTGCCATTCAGAGACACAGGTAGCTTGACAGTAACTCAAATCACATTCAGCAAAAGATTGTCAAGAACAAGATCTGTTATTGAAAATGGATTTGCTTTGTTAAAGGGGAGATTCAGAAGACTGAAGTACATAGATGCAGATGTTGAAAGGATAGAGAATATAATAAAAGCATGCTGTGTGCTTCATAACATCACACTAGAATTTGCATATGATGAACCATTGTTGGTGCAGGAAGAAGGCATTGCCCAGGTTAACGAGGCAGCCGACACAACAGCAGCACCAAATAGAGATCAAAATGTCAGTGGAGAGAGGATGAGAATGTTCTTGGCCTCACTTCTATGAAAAAAAATGTTTATATATTTATAAACAATATGTATGTATGTGTGTGTGTGTATGTGTATATGTATGTGTGTGTGTGTGTGTTTGTTATGTAGAGTAATCTTTTATATGTAATCTATGTTTTTTACATAAATGGTTTAAGTAGAAATGTGACCTATAACTATGTTTTGGTTAATTCAGCAACTTTTCCACAATAAAAGTATTTCCAATTACTTTCTCATAAAACAATAAGGAAATTTCTCCTAAGACCCCATGAGATGCACAATCTGGGATTTGAATACATTTTTAAAGTTCTGTCGTGTCAAGAATTTGCATTTGTCAGTCTTTTTGGTGCCACAGAACTCTAGATTTTCTAGCAACATTTATTATTACCACGCTCTTATAATGATTAATTAGCCACTATAAAATTCATATAAAAATTATACAACCGTGTATTAATAAAATGTGATATTCTTTATAATAACAGTATTGTTAGGGTGCTGTTTTCAGTAGTTGTGAGAAAAGATCATGTCAGTGTTGTTATTCTTGGAGAAGGATTAGAATAATAATCTTTATTACACAATGTAAATAGGTTACTACATCTCCATAGGTGTATAAATTTCCAATGCACTTGTGAGTTATCGGAAGAAATAAACAAGTCTTCAGTATTCTAGTCTAGGTGATGAGTTCTGGCAATGCTTATAATTTTTCTTATGCTGTAAAGTTATTAGTAAAGGACTATCATATAAGTATTTTACCATAAAGTACAATCCTATTCTGGAAATTCTGTGGTTATCATTTTGATAAAACAGTAATTGTATTATAAGCTTAGTAAGTTAAATATACTCACATGTAGTATTCATTTACATTTGATAGTAAACATATTTTTCTGAAAAAAAAATCTTTGCTTAGATATGCTTTTTTCTTCTTCCTTCAGGGAAGATCATCCACAACAAGAAGGTTTCGTGGAAATTCTGTAGAAAAAAAGTGACCTTGACTTCTTCAAGCACCTAAGAGTTACCAGAAGTTCATATGATATGATTATCAAGGATATCGAAGGGGTATATGGGTCCAGACCTTCAGGTACCAACCTCAATTTAGGACCAAAGAAGGCCTTGTATATGACACTTTGGTACTTGGGAACTCCTGTATCATATAGAGAGGTATCAGAATTGTTTGGAGTATCAGAAGGAGTTACATTTGGTTGTGTGGAAAAAATTATAGAAGTACTGTGTTCTCTTGGCCGAAAGTATATAAGATGGCCAACTCATGAGGAAGTAGTAGAAAGGGAAGAAAATTTCAGTATTTAGCTGGTCTGCCAGGGGTAATTGGTGCTGTGGATGGTTGCCATGTCAGTATTAAAGCCCCAGAAGCTGTACAGTCTGACTACCTGGACAGAACAATGAAACACAGTGTAAATTTAATGGCAGTTTGTACAGCTAGTAATAATAATAATAATAATAATAATAATAAAAATACATATATACAAGCAGGATTTCCAGGCTCTACTCATGACAGTAGAGTATTTAGGTCTACTAAACTTTTCAGTAAGATGGAAACTGATCCAAGACCATGGTTTCCTTCTGATAACCTGCATATTGTTGAAGACTCTGCATTTGCCTTGCACCAACACTTGATGGTGTCATTCAGAGACACAGGTAGCTTGACAGTAACTCAAATGACTGTCAAGAACAAGATCTGTTATTGAAAATGCATTTGCTTTGTTAAATGGGAGATTCAGAAGACTGAAGTACATAGATGCAGATGTTGAAAGGATAGGGAATATAATAAAAGCATGCTGTGTGCTTCATAACATCACACTAGAATTTGCATATGAGGAACCATTGTTGCCCAGGTTAACGAAGCAGCCGACACTACAGCAGCACCAAATAGAGATCAAAATGTCAGTGGAGAGAGGAAGAGAATGTTCTTGGACTCACTTCTATAAAAAAAATATATATATGTTTATATATTTATAAACAATATGTATGTATGTGTGTGTGTGTGTTTGATATGTAGAGTAATCTTTTATATGTAATCTATATGTTTTTTACATAAATGGTTTAAGTAGAAATGTGACCTATAACTATGTTTTGGATAATTCAGCAACTTTTCCACAATAAAAGTATTTTCAATTACTTAGAATATCAGTTCAGCCTATCCTCGACTGTCCAGGAAAATAAAGCAACAAATACTTATTGAATATTTATTAAAACAAAGAGTTTATTTCCTTTTAAAAAATAAAATTTCTAATTTAGAAATTTAAACATATCTGTTTCATACACATATCACTAAAAATAAAGGATAAGCTATTATATACTGTTTTTTTTCACTAAACTCTAATTGAAAGGTCTATAAACTTAAATTGGCAACATTTATGATAGGTCAAGATACCCAGTTCACGATTACATATTTCATTCTAAGTAGTATAAGAAAGTAAAGTAAAGAGAAGGGAAGTGAAGTGAAGTGAGTTGTGCTGTGTTACTTGGGGAGCAAAGGGTAGCGAGCGAGGCTTGGAGGTCGGAAAGTGTTAGGGTCAGTGTTAACTAAGCACAACAAGACTTGTTTTCGAGCGTCGTTCGCTTTGGGTTGTGACGTCACACAACGTCATTACCCCATCCTGACGTCACAGTCCTCCCCACGAGTTAAGGCGGGTGCCTGCTGTGGAAATTTTCCTGGGGGAATTGTCACGCGGTAACCTTGAAAATCAGCTGGGCCGTGAATGAGCGTTGCCTCTTGCGCAGTCAAAATATTTCGTACAATGATTTTTCAAATGCCCAGTATTGAATACTCGCACAGCGAACGCTAGTACTCCTATAGGGAGGGGTCATATCAGGGCTATGATTACATGTGGATATTGTCAAAGAAGGGGTCACACAGTGGACAGATGTTTTCTGTTCGAGGAAATATTAAAGGGAGTGCCAGGGACACGTGTAAAAGTAGAGTCAGTAATTTAGTGCTTCAGGATTGAGAAAGTGGGTCATTTCGCGAGAAATTGTCCAGACCAAGGGAAGCCGAAAGAATTGTCAAAAGACTAGTTATTACGAGGGAGGTGCTAGTCCCTCCCGACGTCAATGATTGTAAAAAGATAGTAAAACTCCTGTCTCTGGGGGACAATGATCGAATGCTGTTATTTGATGCTTATCTTGGAGATAAGCGAGTTTCCGTATTGTTTAGGTAGTAGTCTAACAAATCTGTTCAAGTTCATCGGGGGGATGATTCATGCTTAAGTCATAAGGGTGAAGCCGATATCCTAAACATAGGAAAACTAAATACTTCGTTTATTTTTTTGTAGTGGAAACCTGGGGTTTCCCTTGTCATATGTTGATAGGAAATGATTTTGCGGACGTGCATAGAGTCGTATATATACATCATGGCCTACCACCTTGTCCATAGATGGGCAGGGTGTGAAGGTCGAACGTAGCAATAAGAGATCTATCGTTTCCATGGCAACCGTGGGTCTGAAGGGACGCTGTGGGACTAAGACGGGGAAAGCTGCAGGGGCCCCTGTAGAACTTTCCGGCCTGGGAGAGGTTGATCTGAATTATGCTACCGATGCAGACGTAAATAAGAAATGCGATTGTCAAGGTGAAGATGATGTTATAGATAATGGCGGGGCCATTGATGTTTTTCCTGTAGAGGATTTAGTAATAGATGCAAAATCATGTGGATCTTTTCGAGTTTTCGCCAGGGGCATATGTAAGAATAAAACAAATGGAGTAAATATGTTGTTTATTCCTCGAGAATATTTAGAAATTAGTTTGATAGAAGGCATAGTGGTTCCTTTTCCTTCGCCAGATGGCATCGGGAGATGTCTTCAAATCCCATATAAAAACGATGGAAATGGAATGTTAGAAATTTTGTAAAGTGAGAGAATAGGGGAAGTCATACAATTAGCTGACATATCTCCTCACGAAAACACAAGTTAGAGGGTAGCAAGCATCAAAAGCTTTAGAAATAAGTCTTGCAGATTATTAGAAGTGGATAAGAGTTTTGGACAAGGTTCAAGAAAACACGGGGTGCTGGTTGAATTAGTTTAAGATTTCCAAAAGGTGTTTAGTTTAGATGAAGACCCACTAAGTATTTCGACTGAATATTTTCATGAAATACGAGTAGGGGGTCCTACAATTCATAAGAAACCCTATCCCATTCCACTGAAATATAGAGATGAGATTAAGGCTCAGATTGGTTCTATGTTGAGGGGTTGGATTATACAACCGTCACGTTCGCCCTACAATGCACCTCTGGTGCCTGTGAGGAAGGTAGATGGAGGGTTACGATTGTGTTTAGATTTCCGTGCGCTAAAGGAGTGTATTGTGGAAGATCGATACCCCTTGCCAAATATAGATTCTATTTTACAAAGGTTGGGCAAGAGTCGTTTCTTCTCATGTCTAGACCTCAGACAGGGATATCACCAAATTCCCCTGACCCCCGGTAGTAGAGAAAAGACGGCCTTTTCCACTATGGATGGCAGGTATGAATTCATGAGGTTACCTTTTGGGTTGAAGGACGCACCGTCTGCTTTCCAGAGATATCATTAATCAGGTCCTATCTGGTCTGATCGGAGATGTGGGTTTTGTGTATTTAGATGATATTGTAGTGTTGGGAGACTCATGGGAAACTCATTGTGATAATGTCCGACAGGTTTTAAGTCGCCTACAGCAGAGTAACTTCTCCCTAAAACTTTCCAAATGTTGTTTTTTTAAAGTCTGAAGTTGAAATTGTAGGACATATAATTACCGAACAGGGCATTAAGCCACAGAATAAGAAGGTAGAAGCAATGAAGACGTATCCACAACCTATAGTACTGAAAGAGCTCCAGGCATTTCTCGGCGCGACAAATTATTATAGCAAATTCATCAAAGAATTTGCAGAGATATCGCGCCCCTTGATCGACCTAACCAAAGGCTGTAAGAGTAAGGACGGAAAAACAAGACTGACGTGGACATCGGAAGCATTGGATGCGATTCACAAGTTGCGTACAGTACTATCTGAGGATATATTAAAATTCCCAGACTTCTCCCGTCCGTTTGTGTTGATTACAGACGCAAGCAAGACAGCGGTTGGGGGAGCTCTCCAACAGGAAGATGATAAGGGAGACCTTAGACCCTTATCCTATTTCAGTCGTCAACTGAAGGGTGCATAGTCAATAGATTTTTGTAAAAATCTATTTAATGGAGGACATTTCATATTTTTTTGTTAATTTGTGTAAAAATAGTTACTGTGATTGCGTTATTGAGTAATACAGTTTAGTATTATTCTTCCGAAGCAGAATAAAAGAATATTGTAAAATACTATGATGTTTAGTAATGATTAAATATGATTTCCTATGACGCTTCTATAAAGCCCAGGTGAACCTATCCCAGTGATGTAGGGGTTAAGGCAGTGATTCCCAACCTTTACACCTTGGAGGAACCCCTGTAATAATTTTTCATATTCCAAGGAACCCCTATATATAGTATTCTAATTTATATATATTATTTGCTCTCATTACTAGTATATACATTGTACTGACTGACACGTACGAGTATGTTGGTGTCTGGAGACTGTTTGTGACGTGTTGTTGAGTAGGAGTTACGAATTATGAATTAAGATCACTGTCATATTGTAATAGCACATAATTATTTTACGGTTTCTCGCGGAACCCCTGGTGATGGTCGGCGGAACCCCAGGGTTCCGCGGAACCCCGGTTGGGAATCACTGCCATAAATGAACTGGTCAATACATTGCCTGAAGAATATGAGATTAGTAAACATACCATAAATCCATATCACCCAAGCTCAAATGGGCAGGTGGAAAGAGTAAATTGTACATTAAATAAGATTTTGCGTACTATGGTCTGGGACGATCCGTCGGTATGGGCTCGAATGCTATCTGTGGCAGAGTTAGCATATAATACTGCGTACCTTTTTTCGCACTAAAGCATCGAGACCCTTATTTTCCGTATATCCTCTTTTTCAGGATGCGGCTTCCTGGTATCACGTAGAAGATTATTTAGAAGAAACCAGAGTCATTGGTTCAAAGTTGTTTTTAGGAGAATATAACCGGGGGTTAATCGAAGTTATTTGTATCAAGTAAGAGAAAATTAACCGGGGGTTATTTGAAAGTTGTTTTTGATGAAGTATTTTGTATAAACAGGGGTTATTTCAAAGTTGTTTTAGTAGAATATAACCGGGGGTTATTCGAAGTTATTTGTATCAAGTAAGATAAAAATAACCGGGGGTTATTTTAGTTGTTTTAGTAGAATATAACCGTGGGTTATTCGAAGTTGTGTGATAAGCAAGAGAAAATGTAACCAGGGGTTTCACGTGTGATTAAAGATTTTTGATATAACCAGGGGTTATTTTGAAGTTGTGTGATAAGCAAGAGAAAAATGTAACCAGGGGTTACACGTGCGATTAAAGTTTTATATATATATATATTGTGATAATGCTGGAGATGATGATGACCGCATCTGTTTCCCGAACATCGACCTGTGCTCATCTCCTCACCCGATTATTACAATTTATAAGCAATGCATTCTAGACTGCAGTTCGATTTGAGTACTCCTCTGGTTCAGAGTCATTCAGGGTTCACGGTTCGACCTTCTTCAATGTATAGTGAATAACGGGGAAGGAGGGCAGAACGTACTTGGACTGTCTTGAGGGAACGAGCTGGCGAGCGCTGGTCGGTGGTCGGTGGTTTGCATTATTATTGTATTATTTGCTTTGGCCTTATAATGTATTTCGTTTATAACTAATATGTTATCCTATTCTTTTCATTATGATATTATAATGTGTTAATGATGGTGACTGGACCTGATATTTACGGTGATATGGTGATTGTTTAACTATTGAATATATTGTTATTGTAAATATAGTATTACGGTGAATATTGACTTTCTGCTTCTCCCTTATATGATTCATAACTGTTGAGTGATAGTGACTAAGAAAGTATAATAAAATTTGAAGTGAAATGGTTTAGAAAAGAGACTACAAAACTTAATGAAAATACGTAACTGATAATGGAGTGACATGACTGAAGGGATCATGGAGTTATATGAAGTGAGATAAGAAATGGGAAGAAAATAAACTAGTAAAGATACATTTAAGTAAGAGAAAACGTTGACACCAATTAATCACTCGTTAATTAATGGGTATCTGTTACCACCCAGCCCTTGGCCAGGAGGTGTCACTGTGCAAGGGTTAAAGCTTACGTAACAATATATATATATATATATATATATATATATATATATATATATATATATATATATATAACCAGGGATTATTTTGAAGTTGTGTAGTAAGCAAGAGAAAAATGTAGCCAGGGGTTAGACGTGCTGTTAAATATTATGAATAACCAGGAGTTATTTTGAAGCTGTTTGGTAAGCAAGAGAGAAAATGTAGCCAGGGGTTACACGTGCTGTTAAAGATTATGAATAGCCAGGAGTTATTTTGAAGCTGTTTGGTAAGCAAGAGAAAAAATGTAGCCAGGGGTTACACGTGCTGTTAAATATTTAGAATAACATGGAGTTATTTTGAAGCTGTTTGGTAAGCAAGAGAAAATGTAGCCAGGGGTTACACGTGCTGTTAAAGATTATGAATAACCATTGGTTATTTTGAAGCTGTTTGGTAAGCAAGAGAAAAATGTAAGGGTTACACATGCAATTAAAAATGTTAGAGTATTTAAAATTGATAAGAGTACATCAGGAGGGATAAAACTCGGAGAAAGCTTGCCAAAAGTTGCATCCCTTAACCCCCCAAAATTAAATTTTGAGTCTCTTCTACTCCTCGGAGAATAGCTCGGTAGTTCTCCAAGACAGAACTACACAAAAATATCTTCTCCAACATCTTCAACTGCCTCCCCAGGTCAGCTACCACCGCGTCTATTCTATCTATTGCCTTACCTATTTCATTTCCCTGAATGATAACTGTATCTAATAGGCTAGTTGTAACCCCAGCCATTTCAATAGCTTGCTTTGCCAATTTGTCGGATTCCATAATCTATACAAGGCAACTTCGAAGTAACCCCTGGCTACACATTTTTTTTTCTTACTTGCTTACTACACAGCTTCAAAATAACCCCTGGTTATTCAAAATCTTTAATCGCACGTGTAACCCCTGGCTACATTTTTCTCTTACTTACCAAACAGCTTCAAAATAACCCGTGGTTATTCAAAATGCCTCCTCCGTAGAAAGGTTAACCTGGGCAGATGAAGATAATTATGAAGCACAAACGTTCATCGGTACTAGGTGAGATACTATCATCAGATTTGGACGAGTGCTGGATCTAGTCATGGGAAGTTGAAATCATGCACTAAAGACGCACTCTCCCAGTCAGAGATATACAAGGAAGCATCCTAAAGCTGTTTCACGTCGTTCGTTGAAGCCCAGGTGAACCACTCCCAGTGATGCAGTTTGTTATTCATCTTCCGAAGAAAGGTTCATCTGGGCTGATTAACATAATACTGTATTGTAAATCCCAGTCTGAGATATACAATCAGGCATCCTAAAGCGGCTCCATGTCGTTCGTTGAAGCCCAGGTGAACCGGCCAAGGAATCATCCTAAAGCGGCTTTACGTCGTTCGATAAAACGCCCAGGTGAACCTTTCCCAGTGACGCTGATAGATATTCATCTTCCGAAGAAAGATTCATCTGGGCTGATTAAGGGAATACTGCACAAACATTTCTGAGTAGACTTAATGATTATTCATTAAATATATAAATCAACTGATTATGTAATGTAATTCTATTTCTAGTATACATGTGGGAACTCAGGGTCCGAGTCGAAACGGGCCCTTGGGGATGATCTGAGTCCATAATTTTTGTATAAAATTTAGGGAATGCTGAAATGTTTTTACAGTATTCAGTTAATGAGCCCAGATGTACCTTTCTTCGGATGATGAATACCAAATTGCATCACTGGGAAAGGTTCACCTGGGCTTCAACGAACGACGTGAAGCCGCTTTATGATGCTAACTTGTCTATCTCAGACTGGGAGAGTGCGTCTCTGGTGCATGATTTCAATTTACTATGACTAGATCCAGCACTCGTCCCAATCTGATGATAACATCTCACCTAGTACAGATGAACGTTTGCACACCACACTTCTCTTCATCATGCCCTGAAACAGTTCAGATGAACCTTTCTTCGGAAGATGAATAACAAATTGCATCACTGGGAAAAGTTCACCTGGTCTACAACATCAAACCGCTTTAGGATGTCTGATTGTATATCTCAGACTAGAATATTATTAAATACTTACATTAATTTTCTCAGCCCAGATGAACCTTTCTTGATGAATAACAAACTACATCACCGGGAAGGGTTCACCTGGGCTTCAACGAACAACGTGAAGCCGGTTTAGGATGTTTTTTGTATATCTTAGACTGGGAGAGTGCGTCTTTAGTACATGATTTCAATTTCCCATGACTAGATAAAGCACTCGTCCAAATCTGATGATAGCATCTCACCTAGTACCGATGAAGCTTTGTACTTCACAATTATCTTCATCAGCCTTGATAGCTAAATCACTGGGAAAGGTTAACCTGGTTTTCATGACTATATATATATATATATAATACATAAATGTTTGTACAGTATTCGCCAGTAATTCTAATGATTACATTTGATTTCACTGGATTTCTTTTCTTCCTTTCTATATTTGCTATACATTAATACTCTTAATGTATCCTGATAAATTTAGTCCATTATGAATGGTAGCCAATCATGCCCAGAACGATTCCTATTACCTAGTAAGAGCAGAAATGTATACTTTTTATTTTTTATTTATTTTTTATCTCTGAGCATCATTAATTATTCCTTAAATGTTTTGGGTTCAACTAACAAAACCCGAATGCTTAAAGCATAACAAACTGCATCATAGAAATAATGCCCAACAACCGCTACGGCGAAACATATTTGAGCACGCCCTTCAGGAATTCTTAAAGAATAAAAAAAGTCAAATAATTAATTCAATCGGCAAAGACTAATTTTTTCAGAAATTAATTCGCTGAACATCAAAACAACACTAGTAAAACAGAAATTGATAAAACTAAAAACGCAGGCAGATGATTACACAGACTACATATAATTTTACTAACTGCACAAACTAGAAAACTACCTTATGGATAAACAATTGTTTTCCATGTTACATCAAAACACAGATCGAGCAAAGCTCATAACTGATGTTTACAGACCACAACCAGTGGACATGGAAACTATTATTCTAATAATAAAACAACCCCGTGAAACAAATACAGTGTGAGCAGAGGGTATTGTTATGCGCTCTATTAAGGATAGTTTACCCGCAATCGCATTTTATATAACGGTCATCATTAACACCTCTCTGGTCACTGGTGTTTCCCATCGCTTTGGAAACACGGAACTATAATACCAATTTACAAGTCTGGAGATATAGACGACATGAATAATCACTGTACCATCACAATACTCCCATTACTATCTAAGGTTCTTGTAAAAGCAGTAGCAAATCAATTGATGGATTTCCTGGAGACCAATAACCTGTTATCTAAAACAGAACATGGATTTAATAATAACTCATCCACTAATTACTGACCAATTTTATAACAACGTGGACAATAATAAAGTAAACATATTCGCTTTGTGCGGTCTTTTTAAAGTTTTGGACAGTGTCAACCACATTTTTTCATAACAAATGATAATGATCTAAGCACAAGAACCCAATCGGTAAAAATTAATGTGAATATATAATCACAACAATCAGTCTATTTTGGTGTTCCAAAAGGATCACATTAGGCCCGATACTATTCATAATTTCCATTAATGATTTATGAACCATAGACAACTACTACCTAATACAATACGCCGATGATTCTCAATTCCTTCATAGTGATTCAGTGAACAACGTAGATTCATTTACAACAAACACTTAACACTCTTATTCAAGCAAAAGGGTATTTTGACATTCGAAGGCTGCCAGATTAAACCAAGAACTTCAGTTTCGAATGTAGAAGTACACTTTAATAAATATATATGACATTTGAAACTCATGTTGACAACATGCACAGGAAGCTAATAGGAACACTAATATATCTTAATCATATAAAAAATCGAATCCCTACTGAAACAAAAATTGCGGTTGTACAAACTCTAGACCTGAGTATCATTAATTAGTGCTTAAATGTTTGGGCTCAACTAACAAAACACTAATGCAGAAAGCACAACGACTACAAATCTTTGCTGCAAGAGTTGCAATATTAGTAATTTCGATCAAATTACCCTATATAATCTTTAAATAAATAGATAATTTTTCTATAGATAGAATTATTGATTATTAGATATATAACTTAATTGATTATTTTTTTTCCAGTAAATGTTTGGGAACTCGGGCTTCGAGTCGGTAATAGGGCCCTTGGGGATGATCTGAGTCCTTCATTCTTGTATAAATTCTGGCCAATGCAGAAATGTTTGTACAGTATTTCCTTAACCAGCCCAGATGAATCTTTCTTTGGAAGATGAATATCTAACTGCATCACTGGGAAAGGTTCACCTGGGCATCAACATACGACATGGAGCCGCTTTTGGATGCCTGATTGTATATCTCAGACTGGGATATTATCAAACATTTACATTATTTTCTTTGTAAGCCCAGATGAATCTTTCTTTGAAAGATGAATAACGAACTGCATCACTGGGAGAGGTTCACCTGGGCTTTAACGAACGACGTAAAGCCGACTGACTGGGAGAGTGTGTCTTTAGTGCATTATTTCAATTTCCCATGACTAAATGTACTTCTTAATTATCTTCATCAGCCAAGGTTAACCTTTCTACGGAGGATGCCTTAATAGCTACATCACTGGGAAAGGTTCACCTTGGCTTCATTAAATCGTTACAAGAAATCATTAACAATAAGCAATCATTTTCACACATCGTTTTTACAATATACTCTCAAATCAAAACTTTCTACTTCATTTTTGGTGAGGGCCACTGAGTGAAGATGACTCGATTTCCACTAAAGTCTAGGGCGTGTCTTTTTTAATCAGTCAACAATATATATAGGACATGTCATATTATTATTTGTTTACGTTCCAGAAAATATTCGAACTATTGTACGAATGTCGGTTCATATCGGGATAGATAACGATTGTGTTAATAGCTACAGTCTTCATATCATATTTATATCGTAAGCAAGAATTTATTATTGCAAGAACATTTCCCAGGGATGCAGTTTCTTATTCTGGTGCACTGCCTACAATTTATAAAGAATGATAACTCATTTTCATGTTATATCCCATACTGGAATGGAAATAACATTACATGATGAATGTTTATATATCCAATGAATAATCTATGAATCTATTTATGGAACGACGTTTTATACTATATTGATTTATAATGAAGGACCTTCCATACTGATTTAGGTCTTACAGAAGGATATTTCATAATCTATAGATTTATGTAACAATATATTTAATGAAGGACATTTCATATTCTTTATGTAAATTTGTGTATAAATGAACAATAATTATACTGATTGAGTTATTGAGTGATACAGTTTGGTATTCATCTTCCGAAGCAGAATAAGATAATATTATAAAATACAATGATGTTTAGTAATTATTAGATATGTTTCATGATTTCATATGACGCTTCTATAAAGCCCTGATGAACCTTTCCCAGCGATGTAGGGGTTAAGGCATCCTCCGGTGATAGGTTAAGCAAAACTTCTTCAGATGAATAACCTATAAGTCTATGTAGAAGGACATTTCATAGTTTATTGATTAATGTAATGAAGGCCATAGTCTATTGATTTATGTTTTAGATGGCTGATAAAGATTGATTATTATACATGATTTCTTGTAGCGCCTTTATGAAGCCCAGGTGAACCTTTCCCAGTGTTGTAGCTATTAAGACATCCTCCGGAGAAAGTTAACCTGGGCCGATGAAGATAATTGTGAAGTCCAAGCGTTCATCGGTGTTAGTTGAGATATTGTCATCATATTTGGACGAGTGCTGGATCTAGTCATGGGAAATTGAAATCATGCACTAAAGGCGCACTCTCCCAGTCAGAGATATACAAGCAAGCATCTTAAATGAAAATATATTTATAGAAGGATATTTCATGGTGCTTTGATTTATGTAAAAATCTATACTGAAGGACATTTTATAATTGATTTATGTTTAAGTCACCAATAACTTTGATGTTCGATTGATTATTCTTCAACTTGAAATCATGTACTAAGATAACTGAGAAGTACAAACGTTCATCGGTACTGGGTGAGATGCTGAATAACAAACTGCATCACCGGGAGAGGTTCACCTGGGCTTCAACGAACGACGTATATCTCCGACTGGGAGAGTACGTCTTTAGTGCATGATATCAATTTCCCATGACTAGATCCAGCACTCGTCCCAATCTGATGATAACATCTCACCTAATACAGATGAATGTTTGCACATCACACTCCTCTTCATCATGCCCTGAAACAATCCAGATGAACCTTTCTTCGGAAGATGAATAACAAATTGCTTTACTGGGAAAGGTTTACCTGGGCTTCAACCAACGACACGAAACCACTTTAGGATGACTGATTGTATATCTCATACTATAATATTATCAAATATTTACATGACTTCCCATGACTACATCCAGCACTCTTCCCAATTTGATGATAGCATCTCACCTAGTACAGATGAACGTTTGCACACCACACTTCTCTTCATCATTCCCTGAAACAGGCCAGATGAACCTTTCACTGGGAAAGGTTCACCTGGGCTACAACGACATCAAACCGCTTTTGGATGTCTGATTGTATATCTCAGACTGGGATATTATCAAATATTTACATTCTTTTTTATCAGCCCAGGTGGACCTTTCTTCGGAAGATGAATAACAAACTACATCACCGGGAAAAGTTCACCTGGGATACAACGAACAACGCTTTAGGATGCTTCCTTATATATATATATATATATATATATATATATATATATATATATATATATATATATATATATATATATATATATTTCTAAATGGGAGAGATGCCTTAATAACAATGCCGAAATATTTGTACAGTATTCTCTTCATCAGCTCAACGAACCTTTCTTCGAAAGATGAATAGCAAACTGCATCACTGGGAAAGGTTCATCTGGGTTTTAACGAACGACATGAAGCCGCTTTAGGATGCCTGATTTTATACCTCAGAAAGGGATATTATCAAACAATATTCTCTTTACACAGCCCAGATGAACCATTTTCCGGAGGATGAATAACAAACTGCATCACCGGGAAGAGTTCACCTGGATTTCAACGAACAACGTGAAACCGCTCTAGGATGCTTCTTTCTATATCTTTTTATAACCTTTCCCCCGAGAATGTGTTAATAGCTACATCACTGGGAAAGGTTCGCTTGGGCTTCATGAAATCATTCCAAGAAATCGTGAACAACAGTTAATCATCATACAGCCTCGTTTAAAAAAATATATATTCTTAATCTGCCCAGATGAACGTTCCTTCGGAAGATGATTAAGAAACTGCATGATAAAGAAGAATGATTAAACATCATGATTAATTTATACACGAATCAACGTAAATAAGTTCTAGTTAATTTATGCATAATTTATCCAAACCTGATGATGATATCTCACCTAGTACCGATGAACTTTTGTATTTCACAATTATGTAACACGGTAATAGTCATTCTTTGCACAACTTTCTTTTAATCAGCCCAGATAAACCTTTCTTCGGAACCTGAATAATAAAATGCATCACTGGGAAAGGTTTGCACACTGGAAACGTTTGTACTTCACAGTTATCTTCATAGCCCCATGTTAACTTTTCTCCGGATGATGCCTTAATAGTTACATCACTGGGAAAGGTTAACATGGGCTTCATAAAGGTGCTACAGGACATCATGAATAATCATCAATCAATATCAGTAATCTAAACATAAATAAATAGACTATGGACTTCATTGAATAGATTTTTACATAAATCAATTAACTATGAAATGTCCTTCTATATAGACTTATAGATTATTCCTTCACCTATCTCCAGAGGATGCCTTAACCCCTACATCATTGGAAAGGTTCACCTGGGCTCTATAGAAGCGTCATTGGGAATCAGGAAAAATATTCAATCATTATTAAACATCATAGTATTTTACAATATTCTCTTATCCTGCTAAATTTCCAATAGATTTCGAAGGATGCCAGATTAAACCAAGCACTTCAGTTAAAAATGTTGGAATACACTTATATAACATTTGAAACCCATGTTGACAACATACATGGGGAGGTAATGAGAACGCTAATATATTTTGATCATAGAAAAAATCAAATCCCAACTGAAAGCAGACTCGCGATTGTATAAACTCTAGCTCTGAGCATCATCAACTACTACTTAAATGTTTGGGGCTCATCAACTAAAACTCTAATGCAGAAAGCACAACCAATACAAAACTTGACTTCAAGAGTAGCATTCGGTAATAGTAAGTTCGATCACATCACCCCATTTAATCTTGAAATAAAATGTCTATAAATAGACTTATTGATTATTCATTAGAT